>PVKZ01001473.1:0-95330 GCA_004027375.1 Macroglossus sobrinus | reverse complement strand
TCCTTTGATGACTTAGCTTCATTTTTGGTCTAGACCACTATCTCTCTATTCTGTGGCATTACTCTCTCATAAACAAATCTTATCACTACCAACTAGTTTCAAACAACAGTCTAAAAACTTGTTTCCAGTTACAGAGACTTTTTTTATAAGCAAATAATGTTTTTATTTATACTTGAGTATGAATCTTTTATTTAAAATTTCAATTTAACAAAATGTAAATCCTGGCCATTTGAACATTTTTTATAACTCTCATATATGAAAAAAAAGAGATATGTCTGCCTCATTGCTAAAAAAAAATTATTTCACTGCAATATCTTTTTTAATATACTTACACTAGAAGGAATAGAGCTAGACACTAAAAGCCATGGATTCCTTACTGGTACATCATAATGGGCATTTCATATCTGAAGATAAATGAATATTTCTTATGAGATAATTACCAGAATTTATTTTTAAAAAGCAAGGTTTCAATAGTAATATAACTTTCCTACTGAGCTAGAATTGCACAGTGGAAGATGGACCTTGCCTTTTCTAGGAATTGAGCTTTTAAAAGATGCAGCAATAATGTGATACTCTCTACCAACTATCTTCAGAAAAGTAAAAAGCCATGTTTATGGTAGCTCCTTATAAAGCCAAAAGCTCTAAGTGAGTTATTTTTTACACAGTTTGAAACTAGGATATTTAAAGAGTAATAAAAACTATACATTTTTCTAGAAAGAAATAATGTGTAGAAACTTTCTTAGGGAAAAGAATCTATTTTCAAAATTCTGGAAACCTGACACATGGTTATTTATTTCTTAATAAATGATGACTTATCTGTCCTAATTGATTAAAGTTTTTTAACATTTTAAATAATTTTCTCAACTATTATCTTTTTTTCATAACACTTTGAAAGAAGATTAAAATTTCTACTAGGTAACAAATATAGAGATTGTCGAGCAATAGCCAAATACTTGAGCTGAGATTAAAGGCAGTGTCTTTGCCATACAGGTAAGGAAAGGTGAGTTAGGATTTAATTATGATCTTAAACTTAATTATAGATTTTAAAAGTAACACAGTGATTGCTGTTTATCTAACAGACCTTGTATGGTGCTGTTTCATGAATTCAAATCAAGTGGAGGATGACAGGGGAAAGGGCAAGGGGCAAGCAGATAAATGAACAAATGAAATAACTCAGGAGAAGTGTGATAGGGTCTGTCATGTAGGAAGTGTCACACATGGCTCATATAGACCAAAGTGAGCACTTGGAATTCACCATCTTCTTGTCTTTATAGAAGTAAAAGTGAGAAGAAAAATAATAAGAGATAATGCATAAAAGAGGAATCTGATAAGAATTTGGTTGAGCAAACTTCAGTTAGAATTGGGGTAATCATTAGAGATTCCCCATTTAATTGATGGGACCTTGAAGTCAAAGCTTATTGTTCAATATTTTTCTCTGTTTTCTAGAATTAGGCACAAATACAACCCTATATGATTGTGCATTCACTTGGCTTTGAAAGAAGCCTTCTGATGATAACACACTTTGTTTTGAAAACTTTGACTCCTTTTTTCACCCATGTAGTTTACAATATTTATAAACTTTTGGTATTACTCTTATTCATGCTGGTGGATTTAGGATATAATTTAGACCTGGTACAGGGTCTAAAAAGAAACCTGACCCCAATGTAGAACATGTAATTATAGTGGGTGCTGCAGCCATAGGCTACTGAGAGATCACATGAAAACTATATGGCAAAAAAATATACAGTGGAGGAAGGAAAGCCTCTTTAATAAGTAGTGCTATGATAACTGGGAAGCCACCTGCAAAAGAATGAAACTAGACTGTTGTCTATCACCACACACCAAAATTAACTCAAAATGCATTAAGGACCTGAAAATAGAAACAATAAAATGCATAGAAGAAAACATAGGAACTAAACTCAAGGACTTTGGAACTAAAGAGTATTTTATGAATTTGACCTCAAAAGCAATGGAAATAAAAGCTAAAGTAAATGAATAGGACTACATCAAACTAAAAAGCTTCTGCTCAAGTAAAGAAACCATCAACAAGGTAAAGAGACAACCATCCAAATGGGAAAATACATTTGCAAGCAACACCTCTGATAAGGGCCTAATATCCAAATATACAAAGAACTCTTACAACTCAATAACAACAACAACGACAAAATGATACAATCAAAAAATGGGCAGAGGACCCGAACAGACACTTCTCCCTAGAGGACATATAAATGGCCAACAAATATTTGAAAAGATGCTCAACATCGCTAGCTATTATAAAAATGCAAATCAAAACCACAATGAGATATAATCTCATACCTGTTAGAATAGCTGTAATCAACAGAACACATATAATAAATGTTGGAGAGGATGTGGAGAAAAAGGAACTCTCATACACTGCTGGTGAAACTGCAAATTTGTACAGCCACTATGGAAAACAGTATGGAGTTTCCTCAAAAACCTAAGAATTGATCTACCATATGATCCAGCAATCCCTCTACTGGGTATTTACCCCAGAGACTTGAAAACCCATATCCGAAAAGATATTTGTATACCGATGTTCATAGCAGCACTATTCAAACTAGCCAAGACATGGAAGTATCTAAATGTCCTATGATAGATGATTGGCTAAAGAAGCTGTGGTACATATACACAATGGAATATTACTCAGCCATAAGAAGAGATGAAATATCGCCATTTGTGACAACATGAATGGACCTTGAGATAATCATGCTAAGCGAAATAAGCCAAACAGAAAAAGTTGAAAATCACATGATATTACTTATATGTGGGATATAAACCTAAAAGCACCAAATTAACAAACAGAGATTCATGGACATAGAGTATAGACTAGTGGTTACCAGAGAATAGGAGATGGGGAAGAAGTGGGGAGATAAATGGGATAAAAGAGGTCAAATGTAGGGGTCTAGGGGTAGGGTGAAGTGGGTAAAGGGGATCAAATATATGGTAGCTGAAGGAAACTGGACATTGGGTAGTAAACACACAATAGAATATACAGATGTCAAATTATAATGTACACCTGAAAATTATATAATTGTATTAACTAATGTTATCCCAATAAACTTAATTAAAAATATATATATATATATATGGCAAGACCTCAGTTAAGTGGCTAAACTGAGAAAGCAGTCAGACTTCTTTTGTGATGATGCCCCCACCATTCTTTTAGAGACATATGCTACTATGAAGAGAGAAGTAAGAGCCAAACTACGAGGATTATAAAACTTTGTAAAAAATAAGGTTTTAGAATTTCTGAAAGTCTCAATCAAAAATATACATCTTTAAATTGAGTTGCTGACATTTCTACCCTTGACCTTGATTTGGTAGATATTATGACACTAAAAAACATTCTAAATTTCTATCATCCAGATTAATTTCTGTGTTCTCTACAACCTTGCTACTCAAATTGTGGTCTTCAGAAACTGCATTATTGTCATTGGCCAGGAGTTTGTTAGAAATGCAGAATCTCAGGCTTCACTCTAAACCTACTATATCAGAAAATGCATTTTAAAATGACCTCCAGGTCCTTTGCACTCACATTTGGAAAACACTTATCTGTATTACCACAGCACTCCAAAGACAATTATTGGTAGTAGGGAATTGATTCTGGTGTCTAAGAGTTAATAGATTGAAAAAAGTTTTTATTAGCAAAGGAGAAATGATGGATTAGCCAGATAACTCTGAAAAGGTTTTCCTGCAAGTCTCCAAGATAAAAACAATGTTGGAAGTGAATGACAGCTTTGAGGAAAAAGGGAACTTCATATGCCAATGAAGATACATTTAGAGTAGATCTTAAATGAGAACTAAATTCATGTGCTTTAGTGAAAGTCTGAGAAAGTTGTGGCTTTTTAGGGTTGCTACAGAAATGTGGAATGCTTTTTAAGATTTTTCACATGGCCCTAAAGAAGAGTTTCTGGGACAATAGCCATTCATGTGCCAAGTTGGCCCAAGAGTTCTTATATCTATATATGCATATGCTTAAACAAATAAACCACTTTCTATTCTTCATGTGTTTTCTTATATTTCAGATATAATCAAAATATTGAAAAATTATAGCAGTAATTTTTTTGTTTAAATACTTGTATTTTATTTTAAACTGCACAGATTTCATAAAGAAACAGAAATTAAATATTTAAGATATTTAAAATCTAAAAAGTTATAAGCGTATTACAAAATATAAATTGCAACAATAAATCTTTCACAAAATGTCTATATATAGCATATTCTTGAGGTAGATTTGAGGTAGCTATGTTCTATAAAGTTGCTGCAAACACTGAATTAGCACAAAGATTGAATTAGCTCCTAGGGGTTAGATATATCTATCAATTTTCTATCTATATAGTTGAATCGATATGTAGATGTAGAGGTATTTATATTTCTATAACTATTATCTCTATCTATCTATCTCTCTATCTATCTATCTATCTATCTATCTATCTATCTATCTATCTATCTATCTATTATCTATCTATCTAATCTATCATCTATCTATCTAATCTATCATCTATCTATCTAATCTATCATCTATCTATCTAATCTATCATCTATCTATATATCTATCTATCATCCATCTCTATCATTTATCTATCTATCTATCTATCTATCTATCTATCTATCTATCTATCTATCATTATCATCATCATCTATCTATTTATATCTATTATCTATCTATATTGATTTAATCTATTTATATATAATCTCACCAACAGGTGCCAGAGTTGAGATTCAAATCCCACCCAACTGATCTATATCTGGAACTTCTCACACTACACCGTGTCACCCCTACATCTATACCCTCTAGTTGTCTCTGTATTTAAGTGAAATAAGGAATCTGAGTATCACTTTGACTGCAGTTGGGAACAAGTGCTTTGGATCACTTAAATTTTTGCTGCTGAGCATGTTCATGAATTATTGCAAGAATTATGGGAATATTGATTTGGGTGGTATAAATAAATTTCAGAAAGATAGTGAACTCATAGTTATGGAATATGATTGATGAGAATTAAATATATATATAAAATGAGAACATAAATGCACACATCCATGCACAAACGATATGCAGTTTTTAGAGGGGCAAAGGTACAGGAGGCGGGGGCCACCAATATGGTACCGGACATGGCTTCTGAACTTTTTTCACTCTGTTTAAGTTAAACACCAGTAAGCTTTTCTAATAATTTTTAAATATCTGGCTTATGTCCTAGGTGTGTCTTTATGGCTGGTTGACTTTCTGTAGGTCAAGATGAAGTGATCCATTGCCTAACAGCCACAAAATCTGGGTCATATAAACATCTAACCATTTACTTGTTTATACTATGGCTTCACATCTCAAATTAAGCAAACTTTGGTAGATTTGGTAAGTCATATTGATATAATTTGAATTGAAAAGCATACAAGAGTTTTACCAGCTGTCTTATCTTTGCTTTTCTCATTTCTTCATTTAAGACTTCATTATAGCAGCAATTTTGTTCTGAGCTGTCAACACAGCTCCTATATTTCTATTTTATAGTATTTTGTATGCTTCTAATGATTAACTTATGATTAGCAAGTCTCTCTGCTTGTTTCCCTTTAAGTTCCATGAGGTCAAAGTCTCTGTCAGTTGTATTAATCACTACATTTCCAGTAGAGTTTTTGGAACCTAGATGAAATTAATATTTGTTGATGTGCTGGAAATAAGTGATTCTTATGTAGGATGAAGAGTACTATGATGGAAGGAGAGCAGTGACTTGAGGACATATAGGATAGAGGACCTAACAACCATCTGAGAGATAAATAAGATAAGCAAGGGAGCAAAGCGTGCACTTCAAATGAAGAATGAAGTTGAGGTGACTAAAGTAGAGTGGAAAGAAGAGGAGGTGATGGGAAAGAATCAGTAGGGCTTACATGCTGGGGAGAAAGAGATGTGGGATGTCTCTCTTGTCACTGTTTAAGGAAAAAAATAAAACATTCTGCAAACCAAGGATAGCATAAAAAATGACAGAGGCATGCCTTTCCTATATTGCCAGACATACAACATATATAAAATATTTAATTATTGCACTGACATACACAAAAAAAGTGATGGTCCATCAATGTACTTACTAACTGTGATTTGCAATAGTTTTGCTTATTATTTAATTACATTTTGTTTAAAATAATATTGAACAAAGTCAGTAACAGAATTATAAGGAAAAAAATCCTTAAATGGGGAAAACAAATTATCTAGAAAGTGAATTAATTAATACCAATTTTATGCAAAGAAATACAGTATTAATTACTTTATATCATTACAGATTGCTTGGGGATGGCTAAATTTATTTAGCATTATTAACATTTTTAATTACTAAAACAGCAACACAATGAATTCTAAAAATATTATGCATTAGATACTACTGTTTGTCATGTTTAAAAAGTCTTGATCTGTACTTGGTTCTCTGCATTCAGTCTGTGAGCAAATTAACTCATTTTTAGGGTGAAAAAGTAAAAGCAAGGAGAGGCACAGAAAGTAGTTCTAGAGGCATCTGCTCAAGAGCAAGAATCTGATCTTTATTTGTATGTAAATACTTATAAAGACTCTATTATGAGTCAACATAGAAAGTTTGATTTGATGGAAAGAGAATATGTGAGACACAATCAGGGGGCCTAGATTTGGAGCTTTTCTCTGCCACTAAAGGCTGTGAAGCTTAAGACCAATAAACCTCTTATCTGGACATTAGCCTCACCATTTGTAAAATTTTGTCATTTAACAAGGAAATTCCTCAAATTCCTTCTTGCTCTAAGATTCTATGTTACTAATTATAGAAAATACATAGATTATTAATGCTATTTACGTAGTCATATAGCACTTTAAATTTAAAAATGTCCGAAATGTTTCCTCACTTAATTTTTATGTCCACATTTTGTTCAGGATGGTAGGTTGAAAGAACTTTTTATCCTTTTCTAGTAAATTTTGTTTTTAGATAAAGGACACAAACATACACTGTGTTACTAATTTTTGAGAACTAGAACACATTTAATGCTCCTTTTCTAATTATAATTATAGGTAACATCTCTACTGAGTTGGACATAAATTATTAGAGAAACAGTTGATTTGAGATTCAAAACCCTTTAAACACCTTGAAACATAGTTGCTAAGAAGAGTTACAAGGACAAAAATATGACTATATAATGTGTGTTCACTTCGACAAGTTTTTAACCATTTAATGACCAAATTTCTGGTTATCTTGCTATTCCTTGGAGCAAATGACTTTCAAAAATCATCAGAAAGCACCTTTATGAGTTTCAAGTTTCTTCTAATGCCCATCCACTCCTGATACATCCCATGTTTCTATATTAATACAAAACCCAAGTTTCCTCTCCCCACTCTTTCTGGTTATTGTGCGCTATAAAATGTTGAAATTATAAGCTTGATATTGCTATACCTAGTTTAATATAGGCATTCGTAAATGTAAACTTCCATTTCCCAAAATTTTGATATGTTTTTATTCCATTTAATAGTCCACATCAATTCATGTTTTAAAGTTTGCATGAAATTAATTAAAATGCAATTATCATTGTAATTAGATGTTTATTTTTTATTTAAAAGGCAATTTCTTTTATCCTAACATTAAGAAAAACATATTGATAATTGTAATCATTCAGCATTTATATGTTATTAGTTTCTATAGAATCAGTGTTTTTGAAGGGATATTTAACAAATAAAAAATAATCTGGCAATTAACTAATACATATTTTCTGGTGTATGTGAACTTTTTACAAAGAGCTGTGATTATATTTGCATATAGCAATGGTAGCTAATTTAAAATTTTTTTTTAGGCTATAAGTTTTGCCTCACAAAGTATAGTCTCTTCTTCTCTTTAAAATCCTCTCTTATTGTAGGTACATCATATAAGTGAGAACTGACTCTTCTTACTCTTCTTAATTCTCTCTCTAAATGTATATATTCTATCACCTAATGTCATTATTTGACAAGCATAGCTTCCCTTGTATTGTCATTTTACAAAATTCTTCCCAACTTGACTATAAGCCCCCAAAGGACAGAGACTGCATCATGTTTGTAATTTAATTGCTGCCACAAAGCCTAATTAAAACAGGCTATTAATTAATATTTGTTATCACCATCATTTCTATATTTAGGTCATATGTTATGAATTATGAGGCAACATCTTGTTTTAAAGAAAAGACTATAATATATAAAGCCAGAAATTTATATGTATATACATATATATTTAACATTGTAATGATGTATACCATACATATAATAAAATACATAATCATCAGTTTAGCTTAATGCATTCTTACAAAGTAAATAAACCTGTGTACCCATGTTCTGAGTCAGAAAATCTCAGAAGTCTGCCTAGTTCCCTTCCCAGTCACTAACCTCTCCTTTTACTCTGATCTTCATGTAAATTAAATCATATAGTGTAGATGCTTTATGATATTTTTCTCACTTAATATTATGTTCGTGAGATTTATTTATGTATTGTGCACGTAACAAAAGTGACTTCTTCTTGTAAGTAGACCACAATTTGTTTATTTGATCTACAGTTGATAAAAATGTAGATTGTTCCATCCATAACAGTTAACAATGAGTTCTGCTAATGAACATTTTAGCATGCTTTTTTGTTGTTGTTGTTGAACAGATTTGCCCATTTAGGCTAGATAGATATATTTAGAAAAATATTTGCAGGATCATGCAGTATGTATATTTTCAAACTTAGTAGATAATGCCAGTTTTTCAAATTGGTTGTAACAATTTATACTCCACTAGTAATGTGTGACAGATCCCACATACTTAACAACACTTAACCTTAACAGATATTTTTATTTTAGCTATCTATATTGGTGGGGTGTAGTGGCAGTACATCTTTTAATTTACATTCCCCTAATGGCTAATCAAATGAATAAGTTTTCATGTTTACAAGGTATTTGAATATCTTGGTTTGTGCAGTTTTTACCCACTTCCCTGGGTTATCTATTTTCCACAGATTCGTATTGGCTCTTCATATATTTTAAATACAAAATTTTCACATTACATATTTTAAAAATGTATACAACTCAGTTATTTATAAGTGTATTGTTTAATTCCCAAATAGGAATTTTCTCGTCATCAATTTTGGATGTTCATATTTAGTTTCATTCCACTGTTAAAAGAAAATATGCTCTGCATAGTTTCAATCTTTCATAATTTGTTGAGAATTGCTTTAGATCTCAACATATGATTACTTTTGGTGAATATTCTAAGAAAAAATATAAATTCTGATGTTTTTATATGCAGTGTTTAAAATAAATTTTTAATCATAAATATAAATATTAAACCTATAATAGTATATATATTAATGTACTGATATACATATATTATTATACATATACACATATATGCACACACACTTCTACTGTTTTTGTTTTTATTTTTTTCAGTTCTTTTCCTTTAGAATTTTAATAAATATATCTATTATTCTAGCTTCCATCATTTGTGTTGGGAATTTTTATTTTAGTTTTATTATTGTTTCTTTGAATGTAATGCGTACTTTCCCCTCTAGCTTTTCTAAGGACTTTTTTCACCTCATTTTTGTTAATGTTGCCCTGATATACCTAAATTTTATTTTCTTTTGATGTTTCTTGCTTAGAATTTATAGCACATTTTGAATATATGGCTTAATTGATTATTTTTTTCAATTTTAAATAAATTTTGCCATTACTCTTTTTAAACTCAATCTTTCTTCCTACTCCTCTGGAACTTCAAGTAGATATAAATAATTTCTATGTTTAAACTTTTTATCATATATCATAGTCCTCTTACTTTAAAAAATTTTATCCTTTTAATTGCTCATGGTTCAGTTTATTTTCTTCTGACATATTTGAAATAATTCTGTCTTCTCCTGTATCTGAGGTTAAACCCATCTATTGTTTTTAATTTCATAATCTCCTTTCTAAAATTTATTTTTAAAGCTCCATTGAGGAACAGTTGACATGCAATAATTTGTACTTATTTAAATTATAAAATTTGTTAAGATTTGCTGTACATGTACACCTATGATAACATTGCCATAATCAAGGAAATAAACAGATTCTTCACCCCAAGTTCTTTATGCATCTTTATAAACAGCCTCGTGTCCCTTGTTCCCGCCATCATTGAGCAACCATTGATCTGCTTTATGTTATAATAGTTTTCAATTTCTAGAATTTCATGTAAATTTAGCCATAAAATATGTACTCTTTTTTTTGGTCTTTTTACTTTTTTTATTGTGGAAAACTAAACATAACATTTACCATTTTAACTACCTTTGAGTGTGTAGTTCTCTGGCATTAAGTACATACACATTATTGTACAACCATCACCACTATCCATCTCAAGATTTTTTTCATCATTATAAACTAAAAATTGCACCCAATAAATAATAATTTCCTATTCCTTCTTCTCTTCCAGCCCCTGCAACTAGTATTTTACTTTCTGCTTCTATATAACTCATATAAGGTACATAATATATTTTTTCTTTTAGTCAAGGTTAATCCATATTTGAACATAGACCAGAATCCATTGCTTTTAAAGGGTGAAAAATACTCTATTCTATGTAGATACCACATTTTATTTATCCATTCATCCATAAATGGTCTCTTGGGTTGTTTCCATTTTTCTGCTATTGTGAATAATGTTTCTGTGAACACTGGTGTAAAAATATATATGGTTAGTTTCTCCTTTCAACTTTTGGGTATGTATGCTAAAATGAGATTCCTGGATCATATGGTAATTCTATTTTTAATTTTTTGAGGATACATTATAATGTTTTCCAGAGTGGCTGCATCATTTTACATTTCCACTAACAATGCACAAGGACTCTAATTTCTCTATATTTTGGCCAAGATTTATATTCTGTTGTTTCGACGATAGTAATTATAATGAGTGTAAAGTGATGTATGATTGTGGTTTTTACTTTACTTCCCTAAAAATTAATGATGCTGATCATCTTTCCATGCACTGTTTGCTAATTGTCTGTCTCTTTTGGGAAAATGTAAATTCAAGTTCTTTTCTTATATTTTAATTGGGTTTTTCATTATTTTATTGTTGACATGTACTCTTTTTGACTGACTTCTTTCACTTAGCATAATTAGTTTATTATAGCATGAACAATAATTCATTGCTTTTTAGTGCTAAAGAGTATTTTACTGTATAGTTGTACTATAGTTTGTTTATCTATTCATATCTTAATATACCCATGAGTTATTTCCAGTTTTTAGTTTAGAAAACAAAGTTCTTATGAACATATTCATATGAATCTTTGGGTATATATATATATGTATATATATATATATACATATATATATATACTTTCATTTTTATTGGGTAAATATATGTGAATAAAATGGCTAAATCATACAGTAGGTATATGTTTAACTTAATAAAAAGTGCTCAAATGTTTACAAAATGGTTGTATCATTTTACCTCCTTGCCAGCAGTGTATGAGCACAGTTCCTTTAAGTTCTTGTCAATCTTTTAAATTTTTGCCATTTGTACTGATGTCACATTGTGGTTTTTAATTTTCATTTCCCTGATTACTGATAATGTTAAGCATGTTTTAATGTGCTTGTTTGCCATTCATCTTTGATGAAGTGTCTGGTCAAATATTTGATTGGTGTATTGCACTGTTTTCTTATTAACAAGTTTGGCATTCTTCATATATTTTGTGTACCAGTACTTTATCAGTTATACAAAATGCAAGTGCTTTCTCCCAGATTGAAGGCAGTCATTTTATTACCTTAACACTAACTTTCGAATAACAGAAATTCTAAATTTGGTGAAATTTTTCGATTTATTATTTTTTTCCCTTTTATGATCATGCTTTTGGTATTGCATTAAAAAAATCTTCACTTAACCCGAGGCAAAAACTGTGTTCCCCTATGTTTTCTTTTAGAGGGTTTATTGTTTTAGGCTTTACATTTAGGTCTGTGATGCATTTTTTAGTTACATTTTGTGTTGTTATTTTTTAACATATGGTATCCTGTTTCAGCTGAAATTGTTGAAAGGGCTATTCTTTCTCCAGTGAATCTCTGTCACAACTTTAATGAAAATCAGTTGTCCATATTTGAGTTGTTCTTTTACTATTCTACTAATCTGTTTATGTCTTTATATTAATACCATACTGTTTTGATAAATGTATTTTGAAATCAGATAGCATTAGCCCTCCAACTCTGTTCTTCCTTTCAAAGTTGTTTTGGTTACTCTAGTTCTTTCACATTTCCATATAAATGCTGATTCCTACGGAAGTCCCACTGAATTTTTATTGGCTTTACATTGAATCTATAAATCAATTTTGGAGAGCAGTGACATCTTTATGACTTTGTGACTTTCAGTTTTTTTATGTCTTTCAAACCTCTCGTCAATGTTTTATAGTTTTTATTGTAAAGGTCTTGCAATTTTTTAGTAAGTTTTATACATAGGTATTTTACATTCTTTATGCTATTGTAAATGGTATCATTTAAAATATCAATTTCTGATTGTTACTGGTGTATAAATACAACTGATTTTTTTGTAATGATTTTGTATCAAGCAAACTTGACAAACTCTCTTTATAGTTCTAGTATCAATTTTGTAGATTTTATTGGTAATGCCATCTCTGAATGAAGACAAATTTACTTCTTCCTTTCCTATCTGGATGGCTTTTATTTCTTCTTCTTGCCTCATTTTACTACTAGAGCTTCCAGTGCAGTGTTGAATAGAAGAGCAGACACATTTGCTTCGTTCTGATTTGGGAAGACTGCACTTAGCCTTTCACTACTAAGATGTTGGTTGTAGGGTTTTTATGTTTGTTTTGTTTTTTTGTAGACACTATTTATCAGGTTGAGGCTATTGATTCCTACTTTGTTGACAGTTTTTGTAAGGAATAGATGTATTTTTTTCCAAGTGATTTTTCTGTCTATAGTCTTTTTTATTTACCTTTTGTTATGTAAATACAGTGAATTATATTAATCCATTTTTGAATGTTAAACTAATTTTCTATTCCCAGAATAAACCCAACTTGCTCATTATATGTTATATTTATTAAAGAATTCCAGTTGCTATAATTTTGTTAAGAATTTTTACACCTATGTCTGTAAGGGATATTGGCCTGTGATTTCATTTTTCACATACTGTCTTTGTAAGCTTCTTTTAGTAGAATAACGTTTACCTCATAGATGAGTTGGGCAATGTTCTATCATCTTCAGGTTTTTGGAAGAGTTTGTGTAGAATTAGGTATTATTTCTTTATGCTTGGTAGAATTTATCTGTGAAATCCTCTGTGTATTCTGTTATTTTAGATATATTTTTCTATTAATGTCAATTCTATCAAATTCATAGACAGTGCTGTTCAAGACTTATTTTTACTGAATTTGTCTGTTTTTGTTGATGTCTTCAATTATAAATTAGATTTGTCTATTTTAAATTTCAGTTCTATCATTTTGTGCCATATGTATTATGAAGCTCTGTTATTAGGGCCATTTAGGATTATTTTTTTTCAGAATTGATTTTCTTATCAATATAAAATGATTTTTTAAAAATCTCTAGTACTATGTTTGCAATAAAATTTACTTCTGATATTAATAAAAGAATTCTAAGTTTATTTAAATTAGTATTAGGATAATATATCTTCTTTTACAAATTTTACTTTTAAAACTTCAGTTTCTTTATATTATAGTGGATTTACTGCAAGCATTATATAATTGAATGTTCCTTTCATATCAAATCTGACAATCTCTATCTATTATTTGGGCACTTAGATCATGTGAAAATTTATATAGTTGGTTTTAAATTTCAATATATGTTTTATTACTGCTCCTTTAGTTTTTTTATATGCCTTTAATCATTTCTTTCTGACTTATTTGAAATTGTTTTTTATGATTCTGGTTCATTTTCTTTACTATTTTTTAGATATAACTCTTTGTTTTATTATTTTAATGATTGTTTTGGATTTAGAGCCTATCATGTCTACCCTCAGTGATATTATAGTACTTCACATACTTTTTTTTAATTAAAAAAATTTTAATGTAAATACAATTGTATACAATCTTATTAGTTGTATTACTTTCAGGTATAGCATATAGTAATTACACATTTTTTATATCCTATAATGTGATCATTCTACTAATTCTAGTGATCATATGTCACTATGCAAATGTATCACAATATTATTGGCTATATTCTACTTCCCCTTTTCACCCATCTCTTGGTCCCTTCCCTTCTGGTAATGATTCCTTTGGTCTCAAGTTCTATGAGTTTGTTTTTGTTTCATTTGTGTTGTTTTGTTTTTAGATGTCACAAAGAAGTGAAACCATACAATATTTGTGTCTCTCTGCCTGACTTATTTCACTTAACTTAATAACCTCTAGGTCTACCAATAATGTTGCAAAAAGCAACATTTCATTCTTTTTATCACTGCATTGTATTTTATTGTGAATATATATATTCTATTATACATATATAACATTTTCTTTATCCATTCATCTATCAATGGACACCTAGGTTGCTTCCACATCTTGGTTATTATAAATAATGCTGCAGTGAACATAAGAGTGAATATATCTTTTTGAATTAGTGTTTTTATTTTTTTTAATAAATATTCAGAATCAGAATTTCTGGGTATACTTCCACTTCTCTCATTTCAGCCTTTGTGTTATTGTTTTTATAAATTTTTATATCTCTATCTATTTCTATCTCTATCTATCTCTATCTCTATCATCTATCTATCTATCTATCTATCATCTATCTATCTATCATCTATCTATCTATCTATCTATCTATCATCTATCTATATCTATATATCTATATCTAATCTATACCTATATCTATATCTATCTATATCTATATATTTGCCCACATAATTACCTATTCTGATGCTTTTAGTTCCATTTACTATAGTTGTATTTTTATCTGCTATCATTTTTCCTGTCTGTAGGGTTTTCAAAAATGATTTTATAGTGCATGTCTGCTGCTGGTGAATTCTTTCATCTTTTATATGTCTGAAAAAAGTCTGTTTTATATCACTTTGGGGTGTTTTTAAGATTCACTGATTTTGAGCATTTTTTTTTTGTAATGTGTTGTGGTGTAGTGTTCTTCATGTTTATAGTGACTGAGGTGTGTTCAGATCATTCGACTTGTGAATTTACAATTTTTATTAAATTGAGAAAAAAGTTGGCTATTACTTTTTCCGAGATTTCTTCTTTCTTTTTTAGACACTCCAAATCACACATAGTTTAGGCTAATTGAAATTGTATTCCTGACTACTGATGTTGATGATATCCTCATTTTGTTTCGTTGGTTTTGTCTTGAATCTTTTACTCTTTGCATTTCATCTGGAGAGTGTCTAATGCTATGCTCTCAAACTACTATATCTTATTCAATGTATTATATTTTATCTTGGACATTATATTTTTAACTTCTACCTGTGTAATTTGGGTTTTATTATCTTTTTTTTTCTGTTTAACATGTTTCAATTTGACCTCCAGCCTTTTGAACATATGGAACATGGTTGTAATAACTATTTGGGAATTTTTTTCTTTGCTAATTCAAACATCTATGTCACTTTTGGACAAGTTTGGATTGGCTAATTTTATTCCTTATTTTAGGTCATAATTTCCAGCTTCTTTACATGCTGGTAGTTTTTAGTTGGATGTCAATCATTGTGAATTTTACCTTGTTGGGGTACTAGATAGTTTTGTGCTTCTAAAAATATTCTTGAACTTTTTCTGGAATATAGTTACAATATTGGGAAATAGTTTGATCCGTTGCATATTTCTTTTAATATTTGTTAAGTGGGTTCAGAGCAGCCATTATCTTGAGGTATATTATTCTCCACTACTTTGACAAGACCCTACTGAGTACTCTACCTAATATGTGACTTGTTAGACTTTTCAGTTAGTTGGGTGGGAATAGGTAGTATTCTCAATTCTGTGTGAGCTCTAAGTACTATTGTCTGTGTGTTTTATTTTATTTTCTCTTATATTATTTTATTTTACTTTATTTTTGAGAGCAGTGTTAGGTTCACAGCAAAAACATGTAGAAGGTACCAAGATTTCTCGTATTCACCTGTCCCTGCACATTTAAAACTTCCAGTAATCAATATCTCCTACCAGAGTGGTACATTTGTTATAATTGATGAACATACATTGATGTATCATTATTACTCAGAGTCTATAGTTTACTTTAGGGTTTACTCTTGGCATTGTACTTTCTATAGGTTTGGACAAAAGTATAATGATATATATTCACTCTTACATTATCATAACTTTATCCTCTAAACATTCTCTGTGACCTATATGTCCCTTTCTTAACTCCTAATCTCTGGCAACCATTATTTTTTTACTGTCTCCATATTTTTGCCTTTTCCAGGATGCCATATAGTTGGAATCATATGGTACATAGCCTTTTCAGATTCTTCTTAAACTTAGTGACATTTATTTAAAGTTCTTTCATGTCTTTTCATGATTTGATAGCTCATTTATTTTTAGTATTGACTAATACTGCATTGGCTGATTGTACCATAGTTTATGTGTTCACTTAGAGAAAGATATCTTGTTTATTTTTGAGGTTTGGCAATTATGAATAAAACTGCTATAAACATCCATGTGCAGCATTTTGTGTAGATGTAGTTTCATCTTCTTTGGAAAAATACCCAGAAGCACTATTGCTGGATCTCTAGTAAGAGTTTGTTTAGTTATGTAAGAAACTACCAAAATGTTTATAGAAATGGCTGTACCATTTTGAATTCTTATAAGAATATAATGTCATTTTTTTTAAAGAATAAGAACTCCCATTGCTTGATATGTTGACTAGCATTTTGTATCGTCAATGTTTTAGATTTTGGCCATTATAATAGGTATGTAGTACTAGTTCATTGTTTTCATTTGTATTTTTATGATGACGTATGATATAGAGTATATTTTCATATGCTTATTTGCCATCTGTATATCTTTTTCTTTAAGGTGTCTGTTCACGTCTTTGATCCATTTTAAATAGGGTGATTTATTTTCTTATTGTTGAATTTTAAGAATTCTTTGTATAATTTGGATAAGACCTTTATCATATATGTCTTGCAAATGTTCTCAAAGTTTGTGTTTTTTTTAAATTCTTTATTTCATTTCACTTTTAATTTTGTTTTTATTTAAGACAGTGTATTTCATAAAGAAGAAAATCTTAATTTAATGAAGTTCAGCTTATCAGTTCTTTCTTTCAGAAATTGTGCCTTTGGTGTTTCATCTAAAAAGTCTTTGCCAAACCCAAAGTCATCTAGATTTTCTTCACTGTTATCTCCTAAGATCTTTATAGTTTAGTTTGTTTGTTTTAAATTTGGGTGTGTGATCCATTTTGAGTTAGCTTTTGTGTATATGTAAGGCCTGTCTAAATTCATTTTTTTAAATGTCAATGTCCAGTTGTTCCAGCACCAGTTATTGAAAAGATTCATTTCTTCATTGTATTGCCTTTGTTCTTTTGTTAAAGATCAGTTGACTGTATTTATATGGGTATATTTATAAGCTCTTTATTCTGTTCTATTGATCTATTTATTCATTCTTTCACCAAAACAACACTGTTTTGATTCCTATAGCTTTACAGTAAGTCTTGAAATTTGGTAGCATCACTCCTTCAATTTTGTTCTTCATCTTCAACAATATTGTTTTTACTATTCCAGGTCTTTTGTCTTTCTAAAACAACCTCAACAATCTGTTTTTCAATATTCACAAAATAACTTGCTGGGATTTGATTGGGATTGTATTATACTATAGATCAAGTAGAAAAAGCTGATATCTTGACAGTACTGTCTTCTTATCCATGTACATGAAGTATTTCTCCAATTATTTAGTTCTTTGGTATCTGCTATCAGAGTTTTGTATTTTTTCTCATATGGATTTTGTAAATATGTTATCAAATTTATACATAAATATTTCATTTTGGGGTGCTATTAAAAATAAAATTATGCTTTTAATTTCAAATTCTACTTGCCACTATAAAAGAAAGCAATTGAGTTTTGTATTTTAATCTTGTATCTTGTAACCTTGCTATAATCACTTGTTAGTTCCAGGAGTTTTTGTTGTTGTTCTTGACTTTTTCAGTTTTTTACACAAATAGTCTTTTCATCTGTAAAAAAAGGACAGTTTTATTTCTTCCCTCCTGATCTGTATATCTTTTTCTTGTCTTATTGCTGAAGATAGGATTTCCAGTGTGATGGTAAAAATCAGTATGACAGGTAATAATGTTTTTGCCTTGTTCTAAATGTTAGTAAGAAAACTGAATTTCTCATTGTTAGAATGTTAGCTGTGGATTTTTTATAGTATAGTCTTTATCAAGTTGAGAAATTTCTCCTGTATTTCTAGCTTACTAAAATTTTTTTTTTATGAATGGGAGTTAGATTTTGTCAGATGCTTTTTAAAAATTTATTGCTATGATCTTGTAATTTTTTTTTTAGCTTGTTGATGTGATGGATTACATTAGTTGATTTTGAATGTTTGATCAGCCTTGCCTATCTGGAATGAATCTCACTTGGTTGTGGTGTATATTATTTTTATACATTACTAGATTTGATTTGCTGGTATTTTGTTGAGGATTTTTGCATCTATGCTTATGAGATATATTGGTTTGTAGTTTTCTTTTCTAGTAATGCCTTTGTCTGGTTTTGATATTATGGTAACTCACAAAATGAGTTAGAAAGTCATCCCTCTGTTTCTATCTTCTGAAAGACAGTGTAGAAAACTAGTATAGTTTCTTCCTGAAATGTTTGATAGGATTTGCCAGTGAACTCATTTGGACCTGATGCTTTATGTTTTGAAAGATTATTATTTATTCATTCAACTTACTTAATAAATATGTCTATTCAGATTGTCTTTTTTTTTTTTCTAATGTGAGGTTTGGCAGATTGTGTCTTTCAAATAATTGCTCAATTTCTAGGTTATCAAATCTGTGAGTATAGAGATGTTCATAGTATTTTTTATCATCCTTTTAATATCCATTTCTTTCATTTTTAATAGTTCTCTAGTCCCTCATATCTTTGGAGAATATGTTCTAGGACCGCCCACTAAGTGACTGAAACTGCAGATAATACCAAACTCTAAATATGTTACATC
Source organism: Macroglossus sobrinus (assembly GCA_004027375.1). Classification (NCBI taxonomy): domain Eukaryota; kingdom Metazoa; phylum Chordata; class Mammalia; order Chiroptera; family Pteropodidae; genus Macroglossus; species Macroglossus sobrinus. Next base: position 76,248 of record PVKZ01001473.1, on the reverse strand, counting down.
TTTTCCTATATGTGTAGACTTTATGGCTTCTCTTTGTCATATCCAAATCACCAGTATCACTACTCTTTTGCTTGGGGACATTATTAAGTAAAATAAGGATTACTTGTATACAAGCATTGCAATACTCTGACAATTGATTAGATAACCCAGATGACTACCAAGTGACTAATGGGTGGGTAGCGGGTAGAGTAGACAGTGTGGATATGCTAGACAAAAGGATAATTCACATCTCAGGTTGAACAAAGAAGGATGGTGCTAGATTTGATCATACTACTCAGAACAGCCTGCAATTTAAAACTTATGAATTATTTATTTCAGGAAGTTTACATTTGATATTTTCAGACCATAGATGACTGCAGGTAATTGAAACCAGTGAAAGTGAAACCACAGATGGGGGATTACTTTAGTAAGTTTTGTCCTCTCTTTCTCTATTTTTTTAGTCTGGCTACAGGCTTATCAAATTTATTTACTTTTTTTAGTGAACCAGTTTTTGGTTTAACTGATTTTTCTCTTTTGATTTTCTATTTTCAATATCATTGACTTCTGTTTTAATCCTTATGTTTTTTTCTGCTTATTTTGGCTTTAATGTTTTTAGTTTAATTCTATTTTAGTCTGTTAGCAGATTTTTAAAAATTTTGTTAAAGTGTGTTTTATAGCCCAGAATGTGGTGTCTATTGGTGAATGTTCCATGTAAGCTTGAGAAGAATGCATTTTTTGTTGCTGTTGAGTGAGGCAGTCTATAGATGCCCATTATATCCAGTTGATTGATAGTGTTGTTGAATTCAATTATGTCCTTACTGATTTTCTGTCTGCTGAATCTGTACATTTCTGATAGAGGGGTGTTGAAGTCACCAAGTACAATAATGGATTAATCTATTTCTCCTTGTAGTTCTATCAGTTTTTGCCTCTTGTATTTTTTTATGCTCTCTTGTTAGGCATATAGCCATTAAAGATTGTTATGTCTTTTTGGAAAATTGACTCCTTTATCATTATGTAATGCCCCTGTTCATCCCTGATAACTTCCTTGGCTTTGAAGTCCATTCTTTCTGAAATTAATATTGCTTTCTTGGTTTCTTTTGATTAGTATTAGAATTGTATATTTTGCTTATCCATTTACTATTAAGTTATATAATACCTGTATATTTAAAGTGAATTTATTGTGGACAACATGTAGTTGGTCTTGTTTTTGATCTGCTCTGACAATCTCTGTCTTTTAATGGTGCATTCAGACCATTGACAGTCAATGTAATTGTTGATATAGTTTGATTAATATATACCTTATTTGTTTCTGTTTTCTACTTGTTGCCCTTGTTCTTTGTTTCTATTTTTCTCTTCTATTTTTTTCTCTTCTTTTTGTGGTTTTGTGAGATAATAAAAAATATGTGTTGGTTTCTGTCCCCAGTTCCTGGTACAGATATCCTGAAACACTTGTAATTTCTTAAGTGTTCAGAAAACTAGGATTATTTCTGGTTCTAATACTTGTCTTTGATCCAGTCCCTGACTTAAGGCTCCTAAAACCTGTGTAATTTCCAAAGTCATAAGAACACTAAGAGTTTTCTTTGTTCTACTGAGGTGATTCTGAGTGGCCTCTTGGATGACTGCTGGATGGGGCGTCATCAGAAAGACCATGATTAGAAGCTTGAAATTTTCAACTCCATCCTCCCCATTCTGAAGAATGAGGAGAGGCCAGAAACTGAGTTAATTTGCCATGGCTATGTGATGAAACCTCCATAAAATCCCAATAGTAGGTGCTTAGGAGAGCTTCCATGTTGGCAAATAGATCTACGTAGAGGGCAACATAACTCAACTCTATGGGGACAAAAACTCTTATATTTAACGCCCTCCTAGACCTTGCTCTGAGTATTGCTTTATCTATATCTTCATTTTTAACTCATTATATTCTATAATAAACTAAATGTAAATGTAAATGTAAATGTAAATGGTAAATGTAAGTGTTTCTCTGAGTTCTATGAGGCACTCTAGCAAAATAATCAAAACTGAGGCATTTACAGCCAAGTCAGACAGAATTTGTGGGTAACCTGGGGACCTACTACTTCTGAATTGCTTTTGAAAAAGGATGGGAGCAATCTTGTGGGACTGAACCTTTAATCAGTGAAATATGAAACTATTTCTGGGTAGAGAGTGTCAAAATTTATTTAAACTGTAGGACACTCAGCTTGTGTCACAGAGAATTCCTTGGCGTACATTAAAGATTTCATACATTTTGCGACCAGAAGTGTCAAAAGAGAAAGGAAACTCACAGGAAGCAAGTAAGTACACAGTAGGAAAAAAATAATTTTTTTTCTATAAGAGGAAAGATTGTGCTTTTCAATAGAGGTTTTAAATGAGCATATTATATAATTCCATTTTTTAAAGCATATATGTAATTGTTTCTCCCCAGCTTTATTGAAATATAATAGACAATTAGTTGCTCATTTTTATATTGCACAATAAAATGAGGATTTTTTACAATTATAGTAGGCATACAATAATACATCAGTTTTATTTGTACAGCATTGTGATCAGAGAGCCACATAACTTGCAAGGTGATCATCTCATTAAATCTAGTACCCTTCTTTCCTCTTATTACAGCAATATTAACTATTTTCCTTATGCTATGCTTTATATCTCTATTTTGTAACTATCCATTTATATTTCTTAATCCCTTTGCCCTTTTATGCCATCACTCCCAACCCTCCTCCCATCTAGTAGCCTTCAGAATATTCTCTGTAACTATGAGGTTATTTCCAATTTTATTGTTATTCTCTAGATTCCACATGTATTTGAAATCATGCAATATTTGCCTTTCTCTATCTGACCCATTTCATTTAGCACAATACCCTTTAGGTCCATCAAGGCAATATCTTTTTCCATCCCCTTTCTTTTTGTCTGTGTGTACCTTTCAATCTGAAGTGAGTCTTTTGCAGGCAGCATATGTAGGGGTCTTGTTTTCCTATTCATTCAGCTACTCTATCTTTTGGCTGGAGCACTTAATTCTTTTCCGTTTGAGGTACTTGTTGATAAAAATGTAGTTATTATCATTCTTTATTCTTGTTTTTGATACAGGTTCTTTCTTTTTAAATAAGGCTTTTCAACTTTCCCTGTAATACTGGCTTGGTGTTGATAAATTCCTTGATTTTAAATTTGTCTGGGAAACTCTCTAACTGTTCTTCAACTCTAAATAATAGCTTTGCTGGATAAAGTATTCTTGATTGTAGATCCTGAATTTTCATCACATTAAATATTTTGTGCCAATCCCTTCTATCCTGCATAGTTTCTTTTGAGAAATCAGCTGCCAGTCTATTGGTATTCCCTTGTAGGTAACTAACTGTTTCTCTTGCTGCTTTTAAAATTCTCTCTTTGTATTTAACCTTTGGCATATAAGTTATGATGTGTCTTGGTGTGGGCCTCTTTGGTTTCCTGGTTTTTGGGACTCTATGTGAGTCTTGGGGTTGCCTCAGTAAGGACTCACTGAGGATAAAACTATGTGTCTTGGGTGAGGCCTGAGTTGAGGGAGGCAAAGTTTTAGTGACCTCTGTTATCCAGTTTGATAAAGTACAACTACTACAGCGCTGTGTCCACATATACGGTAGGGGTGGAAGCAGGAAGGGCTCTCAACAGAGGAACAATCAATACTGCCAGTTTTGCCTGGGAAGAAGCTTTGTCTCTGGCCCTCACTTCGACAACTCAGCATCTGCCTGTAAGTCCATAGTGCCCCCTGTGCTATCGACCTTCCGCTGGTGCTCAGAATGAGCAGTTCCCTCACCATGGAAGTCCGCTTACAAACACAGTCCCTTTAAGAGGCTTCTGCAGTTCCTGCAGATTCTATTCCACTCAGTCACTTGGGACAGGGCAGCCTCGTGGTTTTGCATACTCATACCTTCTACCTTCTACCATTTCAGGTTGATTAATTATTTCTCTCCCATGTTGTAGTGCTTCTGTTTGTCTAGATCCCAGGTGACTTTGCTTGCTGTTTGCTCCATGTTTCTGTAGCAACTTTGATTTGGTCACAAGAGAGATGAACAAGCCATTATCATCTACACCATTTTTTCTCCAGAATCTGTTATAATTTTTTAGTTTCACTTTTCTTTGTGGTTGCCTTAGAGCTTGCCATATACATTACCACTAATCCAAGTCCATTTTCAAAAATTCTATAGTACTTTACAGGCAGTGTGAATGTTTTAGAAAACAAACTAATCCTAAATTCTCCCTTTCATTTCTTATATCGTTTCTGTCATTCATTTTGTTTATACATAAGCATATAATTAAATAATCAATCTGCATATAATTAAATAATCGATACTATTGTTTACTATTTTGAACACTTTCATGATAGATCAATTAATAATAAAATTTGTTTTATGTTCACTATTCTTTCTCTAATTCTCTTCTTTTACCTTTTTCCTTTCTTTTTTTTAGATCTAAATTTTCTATCTATATTATTTTTTTATTCTAAGAAAATTTTTAACATTTTTTGCAAAACAGGTCTACTGGCAATAAATACAATCAGTTTTTGTATTTCTCTTTCCCTTTTTAAAGATGATTTTACAGAGTACAGAATTCTATGTTGATTTTTTTTTCAACACTTTAACTGTACTCTCTTCTTGACAGCATAGTTTCTGAGGAGAAATTGATTGTAAATCTTATCTGTTCTCCTTCATAGGTAAGATTTTTTTTTCTTTAGCTCCTTCCAGGACTTTAAAACAAATTTTTGAATGTTATAGTTTGAAAATTATATGAACTGGTGTTGTGTATTTGACATATACCCTACTTTGAGCTTCTTCAAGCTGTGCTTTGGTATCTGACATTAATTTTGGAAAAATTTTAGTCATTATTGTTACATATATTTTTTTCTGACCCTTTATGTTTTTCTTCGGTGGTATTCCTCTTAAGCATATGCTTAGTCATTTGTAGTTTTTCCATACTTATTTGATATTCTGTGGGGTTTTTATCTTTTTTTTTTTTTTTTTTTTTTTTTTTTTGCTTTGAGTTTTGAAGGTTTCTGTTGAACTATCCTCAAGCTCAGAGATTCCTTTCTCAGCTATGTCCGGTCTTTCAGCCCTTCAAAGGTATTTTTTCAGTGTTCCTGACATCTAGCATTTCTTTTGGTTCTTCCTTAGGATTTCCATTTTCCTACTTACATTGCCTATTGGTTTTTGCATGCCATTTACTTTATACATTAGAGCCCTTACTTTAATCATAGTTGTTTTAAATTTCTGGTTACATAATTGCAACATCCCTGCCACATCAGAGTCTTGTTTTGGTGCTTACTCTCGCTCTTCAAACTATGGTTTTGCTTTTTAGTGTGTCTCACAATTTTTTCCTTGAGAACTAAGTATGATATACTGAGCAAAAGAGACTGCTATAAATAGGTCTTTAATAATTTGGTAGTGAGTGTGGTGAGAAAAGAATTCTGTAGTCTAATAATTAGGTCCCAGTCTTTTAGTGAGCATTTTCTTCTGGAGGGTGACTTCACAAGTATTTCTCAGTGGTCTCCCCCACTCCCTTAGGTGGGACACCTGGCAAGTGCAGATAAAATTCCAGGGCACTCAGTCATCACGGGACTCAACACATGTGACTTTTTATCTCTTAATATTCTAGTAGGTACTAAAAATAAATATTAGGAAAAAAATCTCATACTTCTAACAGGAGGAGAAGAAAGAGAAACATTTTTAAATACACTGTGTTCTCCTTAACAAGGTATACCTTCATTCAGGAGTAACTATTAAACCACAGCCTAAACTGCTGGAGTTAATCAGAGCCTGTCTAACCTGGGAGAGTGGAAATACCCAGCTTCATTAACTTCTAGCCTTACATGTTGAGGAAAGGAAATACCCGACTTCCTAGAAAAACTTCCTAGGAGATCAAAATTGTTATTATGTCTCAAAAGCATTGAATTAAACATTCTCCCCCAGTAAGGAATATTAGACAATAACTGTTGATTAACATTTGCAGTGATTTAAAAAAAAAATCACAAAAAAATATAAGTAAAAGCAAGCATAGAATTGATCAAAAATGTAAATATTAGGTTCTATATGTGAATGATGGTTTTTATAGTTTCTGAAGCAAAATTTCAGACACCTGGAATATTAAAAAAGCAATTTCTGATTTGAAAGTGCATTTAAATTTATAGGCTTACAAGTATGCAAACTTAAAAAATTCATTTAGTCATTGTGTAAATCTAAATTATATTAAACCAAAACTGACTTGGAAGATTCTAGAATATTTTCATTCATACTGGAATGAGTGTGGGGCTTGCAGTTAGGTGATTATAATTTTAATTCTAGATCTACTACATTTGCTTTTTATTTTAGGGGAAAGCCTCCTCTCACATCTAAGCCCAAGTTTCTTTTTGTGTAAAACTGGTGATACTGTAAAATACATATTTTCCCTTTTCCTGGAAAAGTCATCTGTATAGACTTATGTGACCTGTTGGTCTAGGTTGGATTTTCTGAGAAGCAGATTCTGATATGGAGTTTGCAAGATATTTATTATGAAGCATCCATGGATAGGGAAAAGAGCAAGATTTGGTAGCAGCCAAGTTAAAATGTAATGCTTGACAGCCAGTCAACTCTATGGGTGCTCTATATTTAAAATGACCATCAGAGTTATCCCCATGTTGAGTTAAAATGGTATGGTCTTTATATCTGTGGGCTAGACAACACACACAGACATGGACACACATACACACAACCCTCTATTGCATGTGCCTAGCAAAGGACCTGGCATACTGAAATAACAGTATATATTCAATAATGGAGTACATAGTACTTATATTTTTAAATTCTCATCTCAAATACTGTTGGTTTAGAGATTGTCATTTTAGTGCATCATTTCTTGATCCAGAGGTGATATCTGTATTACATCACTTCTTTTTATTACTGCACTTAAATAACAACTAACATTTATATAGGGTGTGCTATATACCTAAATTCTCCTTAGAAGTTTCATGTACATATATTCATTTATGCTTAATAATAACTATATATGTATATATACATATATATATATATCATTATATTCTCATTTTATACATGATAAAATTGAAGAACTGACTAAAATTTACACAACTAGATTGTGGTGAATTTGAATTTAGGCAAAATAAGTGCAGTATCTGTATCTTTAACCACTGTGTTATCCTGCCGTCTAATAGCAGATGTAATCATTTGGAGATAGTCTAATCTCTTAGGTAATATAGTAAGTTCCTAGAGAAAAGAAAGAGTACTGTGGTCTTTTTTTGTTTATATTTACATGATATATAATCAAGTGTCCTTAAACAATACTATAAATTTTAAGATCACAGGGAGGAAGGAAGAGAGAGGAAAGGAAGAAAGTCTTAAAATGTAATATATGAGAAAGAGAAAGAAAGTTCTGGAAGGGAGATGTTCCCTCAAAATTTACAAGGCTAAACGTGTAGTCAAGATGAGAGCTTTTATTGAAACTGAAAGATCAATAGGTTCATTTAAATAGGTAGACACTCGAATGTTTAATTTAAATATCTAAATTAATTTTCTTAGTGATAATGTCATATGTCTATTACTCCTCCAGCTTCCATTGTTAATTTCTTTTCTGCCCATACATTTTCAGACCAGAGTATGTTTCTCTCTTAGCCTTGGGGTGCCCATTCCACCTTGTCTGAATGGCATCCTGATCACCACAAGCACCTTGGGAAAAAAAACACTTCACTGAATTCACCAGGGTGTATTAATAGGTAAGCTATATTCTATTTATAGCAATTAATATAATCATTCATTTTGAGAAATTATTTATTTAAAATTCCTTTGAGTCCTTTAGTTCTAAGATATGATTATCAAATCCATCTTTATTTTATTACCTATGAAGTTATAGGTTTTCAGACAAATATCTCCTGACATTTTGCTAGGGGAAATGATAAGGTTTTAAAAAATGCACTGGGAATAGCTCACTTTTACTGCAATAATTTTTCTACTAAGGGAAGAGTGTGGGGAGATGTGCAGTTATCGAGCAAGGAGAACTATGTTTATTCTCCTTTTGGTACTAGTGGTTTACCCTTAGAAGAATTATAAGAAAATAAGCTCAGCTAAAAACAAATTGGAAGATTGGTTATGAGAGATGAAGAGCAAAGTGGGAAAATGATCGTCAAAGAGACATGCATCATATTTATTCAGTTGGCAAATATCGAGTGCTTTTATGTTCCAAGCACTGAGCTATAGCTGAGAGTGTAACAGTAAAAAGAGAATGATTAAGTTACTAACATTCATGACTATGATTATCCTCAAGAGGGTTGGCTAAAATGTAGGGAAAGGTTATTGTAAATTGTGCTGCCATGATATTGGGGTGCATAGATATTTATGAATTATTGTTTTGGTTTTCTTTGGATAAATACCCAGACATGCACTTGCTGTATCAAAAGGTGTATCCATTTTGATTATTTGAGTAACCTTCATACTGTTTTCTGTAGTGGCTGTACCAATTTGCAATCCCACCAACAATGTATGAGGATTTCCTTTTCTCTGCATCCTCGCCAATACTTATTGTTTTTTTGATTTATTGATGATAGCCATTCTGACAGGTGTGAGGTGATATCTCATATGGTTTCAATCTACAATAGCCAAAATATGGAAGCAACCTAAATGCCCATCAACAGATAATTGGATAAAGAAATTATGGTTTATAAATAATGGAATATTACTCAGCTGTTAACAAAAATGAAATTCTGCCATATGCAATGACATGGATGGACCTCGAGGTTATTAAGCTGAGTAAAATAAGTCAGATAGAGAAAGATAAATATCATATGACTTAACTTATAGGTGGTATCTAAGGAACAAAAAGAACAAACTAATCAAAAACAGACTCACAAATATAAAATATATTAGATGATCTTGGTGATAGAGAAGAAGGGTGATGGGAGGCTAGGAGAATGGGGTGAAGGGTTAAAGAAGTGCAAAAGTTGATAAGATTGTCATGGGGATGGGGAGCATGGCATAGGGAATGCAGTTAGTATTAATGTAATGCTAGGTGGAGGGCCAGGGAAGGGAGGGAGCAATTGCAGGGATCGTTTTATGAACTATATAGATGTTCTAACCAATGTACTGTATACTTGAAACTAATTTAAATAAATGTAAGGAAAGGATATATTTTTTGGAGTTCATTCACTATTTTTGAATCCTAATTGAGGAAGTTTCAAAATGTTTCTGACAGAAGCTGCATAGAAATTAGTTAAATCACTGGATTTCAAATGTATTCATGCATCAGATTCCTCAGAGGTCTTGTTAAAACCCCAACCGCTGAGCCCAATGCTGGCATTTCTGATTCAGAAAGACTGGGTGGTGCTGGAGAATTTGCATTTCTAACAAATTCACAGGTGATTGAGATGCTGCTGGTTTGAGGTTGACTCTGAGAATCACTGAATTAGACTTTAGAACTTGAGGCAAGAATCTTAATTAGTAGGCCATTGCATAAAGACAGAGTGGAGGCTAATATTTCAGAAGAGTCAAGACTTTTGATTAAGAACTAGATTTAAATTTTGTTTCATTCCTTCCTAAGAGTTTGCTTCTATTTAAGTTCCTTTAACTGAGAATCTCTTCAAAATAAATATGACATTATTAAGAGTGTTTGATATGTTAGTTAAGTAAGAAAATAGTTATAATATCTGGATGGGAGGCTGATACCCTACTTAAGAATTCTGGAAACCAGATTTGAAGCACAGGGTTTCAGATATGGCCTAAAAGAAGACTTTCACATCTCATTTTCAGTCACTCTCAGGTTTTTCTACTTTTTTCCCCCATCTGTTTTTCTATCACCATGGACCAAATCACTTACTCTGCTCAAAGGATTAATACAGTTACAGCCTATTTGATGTACTGTATCCATTCTTGTTTTACTCCAATCCATTTTTCATGGTGCGACCAGAGAGACCTCTCTCAAACAGCAAATATGATCACATCAACCTTTTTGGAAAGTTTGGATTGGCTCCCCATGGAACTTGGGTTGTAGATTCATGTTCTCAGCATGAGCTGTGAATTCATGCATTATTTGGATACTTCCTGTTCCTTCAGCCTTATTCACTCTACACACCTGGTTTGACTTTGTGCCAACCATACCCTTTGGGCCCCTAAATGCAATGTACTTTCTGCTATGGGGTAATTATAGTTATTGCTTACTTTTTTTGGAAATTTCTTTTCTCTCTCTACTCTCTGCCCATCTTTACTTAGTTAACTCCTACCTATTCTTTATATCTCAGCTTGATTGTGTGTTTTTTTTAAACAAAACAAAACAAAAAAAATCTCTGCTCAGTACCAAAGTTCCAATTCCTCTAATTTATGTCCTCTTAGCTCTATGTACCTTCCCTTCATTGCATTTATGTCAGTTGCAATTGTGTTTATTTGAGTTATTATTGGTTGTTTTTCTCTTTCCAATTAAATTCTAAGCTCCATATTGGAGAAGTGGTCAGTGTTGTTCATTACCCAGCATTTAGCATAATACCTGGCACATAGTAGTTGCTCAGCAATTAGCCACTGAATAAGTAAATGAGTAGGTGGATCAGAATGCATGAGTCTGTGTACAGAGAGAAAAATGTTCACTCATAAGTTGTGGGAGAGAGGACCACAATCGACATTTTCTTAAGCAACTGATGAGTGTACTGTGGCTTGGGGAAACAGTCTAATCAATGTTCTAGTCTAGAGGTTTTCCAGTGGAGATGCAATTGATTCTTTATTTGAGGCCTTTCTTCATTGTGTAGGACTATTTGATGTGTTGAAAGGATTTGAACATTTCTGCTCTTTGCCCATAAAATCTCAGTAGTGTCCTTCCCCTCATCATTTCTTAATAGCCCCCCAAATTTACATAGCTTGTTAAGGGTAAAGTTACAGCTTCCTGAGAACTACGACCAAAATAGCATCTGATTTTGCCTTACAGAGAAGCAAAAAACAGAATAAACAAAAAATCAAATGAAGGTTCATTTTTCTCCTCCCATGAATGTCTAGGGTTGAATTAAAGATTTATTGATAAAATATATGAGTCCACAGTAGCAGTCTAGCACATGGTAAACTCTCAATAAATAGTGGCTATAAGTAATTGTAAGTAAGTGATGTTGAAGGCCTGAGCAAAGAAAGTGAGGATGAAGAAAATAGGAAAGATTAAAAAACTATTTAGGAGGAAAACTGAAATTGTCTTGGTCATGCTGTTTGGGGTCAGAAGGGGAAAAGTCATTCTGTAACTTATGCTTGGACACTGGGTACCATTAACTGAGATACAGAATATATGAAGAAAGATAAGCTTTCAAGGGAAGAAGGTAGTGAATTTGATATTGGACACACTGGATTGGAATTGGATTTGGAATGAACTGCAAGAGCAGTAGCAGTTGGACACTAGGAAATGAGTAGTTTTAGAATTCATATAGTAGGAGGTAAAAACTGAAAGTGCAGAAGTGATGAAGACTGTCTAGCAAAAAGCTATAGAGGGAAAGCCTGGGGGACACAAATCCATAAGGGTTAAGCAAAGAATGCAGAGAAGGAAGCAAGACCTTGAGGAACAATTGAGAAAGAGCAGGAGGACTATAAGTCACATGTCTGTTTCCCAGAATCCAAGGGGAACCATGTGTTTTAATGGTAAGGAAACCATCCTCAGAGTAAGAGTTTATAGAGAGGTTTATCTCACATCTTGAGAGTATATAGCTCAAAACAATAATTTACTAATTGTTTAGTCTACTGTATTTATAATAAGTGTGTGCCTATGGAATGGACCATTTTATTCTGTCTGGTAGCTTTTCTCTTTTCTTTCAGTAAGACCATTATGCTTGAACATCCTCCAATTTAATTCTCTATTTCTCAGTTATTTTTTGTGACACAAATAAAAGTATTTTGATTTTATGTAGAACGGACTCATAAATGAGGATTGTGTCAGTCATGGAAGGCTTCCTGGAAGAGGCTATGTTTGAGTAAAGCCTTTACAAAGTGTCCCAAAAGAAAAGGAGACTGCAGCATTAATGAAGCAACATTGAAGACGGGCCTATGTGGACCAAGTTGGAAAGCTCTTCATCAAGTTGAGGTAATTCTTCTCTATTCCTAATTTGTTGAGAGTTTTTAACATAAATCAAAGTTGAATTTTGTCAAATTCTTTTTCTGTGTCAATTGATAAGATATGAATTTTCTTCTTTAGCTTGTGGACACAGTTTGTTGATTGATGCAAATATTGAAGCCTTGTATATCTGGGAAAAAATTCCTCCTAGTCCCAGGGTATAATTATTTTCTAACATTGACAGATTCATTTGCTAATATTTTGTTGAAGGTTCAGGGGTTCATTAGAAATATTCATTTTTAGTTTTTATTTTTATATTGCCTTTTTAGGGTTTTGTAACCAGGATAATGCTTGCCTCATGAAATAAATTGAGAACTGTTTTGTCCTAATATTTTTTCTGGATGAGACTGTGTGTGTGTAAATTTTCTTTAAATGTTTGATAAAAATTTCCAGTAAAACTATATATGCTTGGAGATTCTTCTTGAGCTTTTAATTTATCAGTTCAAATTTCTTAATGGCTACAGGGCTATTCAGATTATTTATGTCATCTTGGTTAAGTTCTTTGAGGAATTTATTTCTCTTGAGTTGTCAAATTTATGAGCATGCTTTTGTGTGTAGTACTCCCCTATTGTCCTTATTTATGTAGTATCTGTAATGTTAGCCCCTATTTCATTCCTAATATTGATCAAGTCATCTCTTTTTGTTTTTGCCAGTCTTTCTAGTGGTTTATCAATTTTATTAATTAAAAAAAAACAAATCAGCTTTATATTTCATTAACCATCATTTTTCAAGTTTCAATTTCACTAATCTGCTTTTCAAATAAAAAATTGTCTTATTTAAAATAAGAGGTTATTTTTAAAAACAAGAAAGAATTATTTTTCTCTGTGTGGCCTGGAGTTTTTTTTTTTACTCTTCCTAGTTTCTTTTATGTAAGGGCTTAGATTATTTATTTGAGACCACATCAATTGACTTTTTCATATTGGACTAAACTTGCATTCCCTGTGATAAATCTCACTTGCTTGTATTATCTTTATTTTATTTTCTGGGTTTCATTTGCTAATCATTTGTAAAGGATTTTTATGTATATATTCATAAGTGTATTAATCTCTACTTTTCATTCTTTGTCTTGTCTTTATCTGATATTTTTATCAATCAGTGTGATGCTGGCCTCAGAAAATAAATTGGGATGTCTTTTTTGTTTATTCTATTTTCTCTGGAATAATTTTTGTAATTTTATATAACTTTCTCCTTAAATACCAGATAGATTTCACCTGGCATACAGAAGTTCGCAAAGTCGTAAATCGGTTTGGCCCCACACCTGTGGGTGGTACAGCATCACCAGAAGAGCAAGACTGCAGAGGCTCTCCTGAAGGAAAGGGGGACCCTGGTCTCATCTGGGCCTCCCCAGCACAGAGTCCCAGCCCAGAAAAGAGGAGATTCCAATACCTGTGATTGTAGAAACTAAAGGGGATTTCGGCCATCTTGAGGAGACAGAAGGTGACTGAGTCCCTAGACGTCCCTTTGAAGGACCCACACAAAGGCTTTCTGACCTGCATACACTCACCCAGGACACCAGTGGTGGGTCAGAGGCTTGCATGGAACTCATTCCGAAAAAGTCTCCATTACCTAGAGTCAGAATGAGGGCTATAAAGGCAGCCACCATTGTGCCTTAGTCTGTTCCCCCTATAGGGTAACCTACAGATCACACCAGCTTCACTGTATAGACCTCTTCCACAGAGCCATTAGGAAGCGCTGGTCTGAGGGAATAAGCGTGCCCTGCCTAACCTGCACACTGCTGGGGACAGTTGTTCCTGGATGACTGCTAAGCCCTGATCTGAGTGATTCAAAGCCAAGTATTCACAGTGGGGCAGCCATCGTTGTGAGTGGTGTTTCTAATCCCAGCAACAGTGGCCAGCACTGTGAGCCCCATTTCAGAGATAGGGTCAGGCAGATTGCTGCTGCCAACACAAACTTGGGCAGATATCAGGGACCTGTAGACCAGTCTCAGACAGCAGCTTGTCTTGCTGTGTGATCTGGGTTTTTTGCAGAAACTCACAACAGTTACCAAATTTGCAGCAAGACTGAAGTTATATTGATCTGATTGCCATTGTCTCTCTGAGAGCCCACCCCACACTACTCACAAATTGCCTCAGGTGGACCACTGACAGTGAACTGCCATAGCCCTGCGCTTCCCCTCCCCTGATCACCTAATCCACACAGGCAACAAACTTTGGCTGGCACAGGGTAGTCACTGCATGGAAATCTTTGCTGCCTGCAAGATTTGCAATATTGTCTCTGGGGAGCACAGAGGTCTATGGGAACACCCCTGATGGCAGCTGGTCTCACTGTGATCTGAATCTACAGCGGAACACCCATGCATAGAAGTTGAAGCAAAACTAAGGCTGTATTGGCCAAACAGACCTTATTGCCTTGAGATCCCACATTTCCTAAGCCATTGACAAGCTTCCTCTTGTGCCTTCCTTGGCTCTGGTGTTGAGCAATTAGTTCAGGCAACAGACCTTGACTAGTGAGCACATTTCAAAGAAAACAGTTGTGGACAGACTACTGCTGCCTGTACAAGCTTCAATATCTCTTAAGGGAATTGCAGAGGTCTGTATTGGCCTGATGGACCTTAACTCCTTGAGCTCTGCCCTATCCAGTACACAAAGTGCCTGCTGCACATTGACAGGCAGCTGCCCCACCCCGGGGTAGCAAATTTAGGCCTCAAGTGAGCAGCAGTTGACCTTGCTATGAGTAAAAACTTGCATAGCAAGCCACAGAGACAGCATGGGCACATAAACTGATACTGCAGTGTCAGGGGGAAATTTACTCTCTAGACCCAGGAGACTCCCAGGGTCCCTGTGCCATTCAACACACATATCACGAGGCTCATCTAGTTTCAGAGACTTACAGGCAACTGATAACCAGTATCAGGCCTTGAGGAACACCGGTCTCTCTGCTAAACTGCCATAGGTCAGGGGTTGGGGATAACCGAGAGCTCCCTACAGCATTGTCTCTTCCACTTACCTATAGATCCAACATAAGCAACAACCATCAATGGATTGCTTTGTACTTCTCACCGTGTAGCCTGAGCAATCAAAAGCAGTGATTGACCTTGGCCTATAGGTTTTTGTGGCCAATGTAACTGGAGTCTGGCACCAGACTACAACGGAGTCACTCCTGACTAATGATACACACAAAAGTTGGTTGAAACAAGTACACAAGCCTGCTATGGCAAATCCCACTCAGTGGGGTTAGCTCCCACACAACAACTCTTATCCTGAAGGTACAGCTAATTCTCACAATTAATCAGCCTGAACGTTAATCCCACCCACTGATCTATTAACAACAATAAAGGCTTGGTGCCACTGAACCACACAGGATACCTTTCACATTATATCATCTGTCCAAGAATGAGAGAAAAAACAAATATTCCTGACACATAGAAAAGAACACAGAGAGGCAAATAAAATGAGAAAACAAAGAAACATGCCACAAGTGAAACAATAAGAAAAAACTCTAGAAAATAAGCTAAATGAAATGGAGATAAGCAACCTACCAGAGTCAGAGTTTAAAACAATGCTTATAAGAATGCTCAATGAACTTATGAGAATAGATGAACATAATGAGAGCTTAAAAAAAGACATAGAAACCATAAAAAAAGAACCAAACAAAAATGAGAAATACGATAAGAGAAATGAAGACTACACTAGAAGGTTTCAACAGTAGATTGAATGATGCAGAAGACTAAATCAGCAAACTGAAAGACAAGGTAGCTGAATACACTCAATCAGAACAACAAAAAGAAAAAAAGAAATTAAAAAATGAGGATAGTTTAAGAGACCTCTGGGACAACATGAAATGTAAAAATATCCAAATCATAGGAATACCTAAAAAGAAAGAAAGAGCAAGAGATTGAGACTCTATCTGAAGAAATAATGAAAGAAAACTTCTCTAAAGGCAAAAGAATTAAACATATAAGTTCAAGAAGCACAAATAGTTTCAAACTATAGGAATTCAAACAGACCTATGCCAAGACACATCATAATTAAAATGCCAAAGGTCAAAGACAAAGAGAGAATCTTAAAAGAAGCAAGAGAAAGGAAGCTGGTTACTTACAAGGGTACCCCAATAAAAATGTCTACTGACTTTTCAATGGAAACTTTGCATGACAGAAGAGAATGGCAAAAAATATTCATTTATGAAAAACAAGAATCACAATTACAGATACTCTACCCAGCAAGGCTTTTAATTAAAATGGAAGGTGAGATAAAGAGCTTCCCAGATAGAAAAAAAGCTTATGAAATTTATTACCAACAAGGCAGCATTACAAGAAATGTTAAAGGGACTTTTGTAAAAAGAGAAGGGGAAAAAGAATATAGAAATAACAAATATGAATAATGAAATGACAGTAACATTGTACCTATCAGTAATCACTTTAAATGAAAATGGATTAGATGCTTCAATCAAAAGACATACAGTAACTGAATAAATAAGAAAACAAGACCCATGCATATGCTGTCTCCAAGAGACCCACTTCAGATCAAACAACACTCACAAACTGAAAGTAAAGAGATGGGAAAAGATATTTCATGCAAATGGAATTTTAAAAAGTCAGGGTAGCAATACTTATATCATATAAAATAGACTTTTAAACAAAGGCTATTATAAGAGATAAAAAAGGGCATTACATAATAATAAAGGGATCAATAAATCTAGAGGACATAACCTTAGTAAACATGTATGTAAGAGCACCTACATACATTAAGCAATTATTGACTGACATAAAAGGAGAGATCAATAGTAGTACACTATTAGCAGGAGAATTTAACACACACTATTGACACCAATGGACAGATCTTCCAGGCAAAGAATCAACAAGGAAACAATGGGACTAAAAGATACACTAGAACAGATGGATTTACTATTATTTTCAGAGCAGCAAAATATACCTTCTTCTCAAGTACACATGGAACATTTTCAAGAACAGACCACATGTTAGGACACAAATCAAGTCTTAATAAATTTAGAAGATTGAAATTATAACAACTATCTTCTCTGATTACAATGGTATGAAACTAGAAATCAAAGGAAAACTGAAAAATACACAAACACATGGTGGCTAAATAACAAGCTACTAAACAATGAATGGGTTATTAATGATGTCAAGGGAAAAATCAAAAGATACTTAGAGATAAATGAAAATGAAAACACAATGACTCAAAAATTATGAGACACAGCAAAAGCAGTCCTAAGAGGGAAATTCATAGCAATATAGGCCTACCTCAAGAAACAAGGAAAAGCTCAAATAAACAATCTAACCTTACAATTGAAAGACCCAGAAAAATAACAGCAAAAAAGCCTAAACTGAATCAAAGGAAGAAAATGACAAAGATCATAGCAGAAATAAATGAAATAGAGTCTAGAAAATAATACAAAAGATTAGTGAGACCAAGAGCTGGTTCTTTGAAAGGATAAACAAAATTGGCAGACCCTTAGCTAGACTCATCAAGTTAAAAAAGAGAGAACTCAAATAAATGTAATCAGAAAAGAAAGAGGAGAAATAATTATAAACTCCACAGAAAACCAATGGATCATAAAAAAATAGTATGATCAATTATACACCAACAAATTGGACAATCTGGAAGAAATGAACACATTTCTAAAAACATCAATCTCCCAAGACTGAGTCAAGAAGAAAAAGATAATCTGACTGATTATCATCAATAAAATAGAATCAGTAATCAAAAACCTTCCCAGAAACAAAAGTTCTGGACCAGATGGCTTCATAGGTGAATTTGACCAAACATTCAAAGAAGAATTATCACTTATTCTTCTCAAACTATTCCAAAAAATTTAAAAAGTAGGAAGTCTCCCTATCTTCTTTGTAAGGTCACCATTATCTTGATTCCAAAACCAGGCAAAGACTTTAGAAAAAAAGAAAACTATAGGCCAATATCTCTTATGAACATTGATGCAAAAATCCTCAGCAAAATATTAGCAAACCAAATTCAGCAATACATTAAATATATCATACGCCATGATCAAGTTGGAATAATTCCTGAGATGTAAGTTTGGTTCAATATCTGCAAATTAATTAATGTTATATACTACATTAAAAAATCAAAAATTAAAAACTATATGATCACATTAATAGATGTAGAAAAAGCGTTTGACAAAATCCAGCATCCATTTATGATAAAAACTCTCAGCAAAGTGGGAATAGAGGGAACATACCTCAACACAATAAAGACCATATATGACAAACCTACAGCTAATATCATACTAAGTAAGGAAAGGCTAAAAGCATTTTTTTAAGATCAGGAACAAGACAAGAATGTCCACTTTCACTACTCCTCTTCAACATTGTATTGGAAGTCTGAGCCACAGCAATCAGACAAAAAAGAGAAATAAAAGGCATCTGAATTAGAAAGGAAGAAGTAAAACTCTTATTATTTGCCAAGGGCATAATACTATATACAGAGAATCCTAAATTTTCCACCAAAAAACTGTTAGAACTGATCAATGAATGCAGTAAAAGTAGCAGCTTACAAAATAAATATTCATAAGTCAGTGGAATTTTTATACATCAATGATGAACTTTCAGGAGGAGAAATTAAGAAAACAATCTCATTTATAATTGCATCAAAAACTATAAAATACCAGGGAATCAAATTATCTAAGAAGACAGAAGACCTATTTTCAGAAAATTATGTCAAAAAAATGGAAGAATATACTCTGTTCATGGGTAGAAAAAAATCAACATTGTTAAAATAGCCATACTACCCAAAGCTATTATAGATTCAATGCAATCCCTATCAAAATACCAATGACGTTTTTTTCATAGAGGTAGAACAAATAATCCTAAAATTCATATGGAGCCACAAAAAAGCCCAAATAGCCATGTCAATCTTGAGAAAGAAGAACAAAGGTGGAGGTATCATACTACCTGATATCAAACTATACTACAAAGCTACGGTAATCAAAACAGCATGGTACTGCATGATAACAGATACCTTGATCAATGGAACAGAATAAAGAGCAAGAGGTAAGAATTACAATGGGGTAAAGACAGTCTTTTCAGCAAATGGTGTTGGAAAAATTAGACAGATACATGCAAAAAAAAAAAAAAGAAGAAGCTGGGACATTTTCTTATATTGTATAAGAGAATAGACTCAAAATGGATTAAAGATTTAAATATAAGACCCAAAACCATAAAACTTTTAGAAGAAAACATAGGCAGTAAACTCTCTGATATTACTAATAGGAATTTCTTTTCAGATATATATCCTTGGGCAAGGGAAACAAAAGAAGAAATAAACAAATGGGACTACATCAAACTAAAAAGTTTTCACACAGCAAAGGAAACCATCAACAAAACAAAAACACAGCCAACTGTTTGGGAGAAGATATTCACTAATGATACCTCTGATTAGGGGTTAATATCCAAAATTTATAAAGAACTTATACAACTCAACAACAAAAAAACCCAAACAATCCATTTATAAAATGGGTAGAAGACCTGAACAAATACTTCTCCAAAGGGAAAAGATAGATGGCTAACAGACATATGAAAAGATGCTCACAGTCGCTAATCATCAGAGAAATGCAAATTGAAACTACAATGAGATATCACCTCACACCTGTCAGAATGGCTATCACCAATAAATCAAAAAACAGCAAGTGTTGGTGAAAATGCGGAGAAAAGGGAACCCTCATAAATTGTTGGTAGTATTGCAAATTGGTATAGCCACTATGAAAAACAATATGAAGTTTCCTCAAAAAATTAAAAATGGATATACCTTTTGACCCAGCATTTGCACTTCTGGGTATTTATCCAAAGAAAACCAAAACGATAATTCGTTAAGATCTGTGCACTCCAATATTCAAGGCAGCACAATTTACAATAGCCAAGTTATGGAAGCAACCTAAATGCCCATCAACAGATGATTGGATAAAGAAATTAGGGTTCATATACACAATGGAATATTACTCAGCCATTAAAGACCATGAAATTCTACCATTTGCACAACATGGATGGACCTAGAGGTTATTATGCTGAGTGAAATAAGTCAGACAAAGATAAATACCATATAATTTCACTTATATATGGTATTATATAAGTGAACAAAAAGAACAAACTAATCAAAAACAAAAGCACAAATTAATCAAAAACAGACTCAAATATAGTTGAAAATTTGGTGATGGACAGAGGGGAGGGGTGTTTGGAGGCTGGAAGAATGAGGTGAAGGGTTAAAGAAGTGCAAATTAGTAGCTGATAGTTGGGCACAGGGAGTATGGCAAAGGGAATGCAGTTAGCATTAATATGATGGCTAAGTGGAGGGCCAAGGGAGGGAGGGAGCAATTGGAGGGATTGTTTTATGAACATTATAGATGTGTAATCAATGTACTGTATACTTGAAACTAATTTAAATAAATAAATTTATTATAAATAAAAGAAAGAAAGAAAAGCACTTTCCTCGGTTTTGAGTGCAGGGCATCAAGGGGGTGGGAATAGTTTTTGCAGGGTTGTGAAAGATAGATAAGGCAGAAATGTGAGACTGTGCCAAAGGAAGGTAGACCCAAGTAAGGCCTGGGGTAGAAATTCTATGAAAACAGAGGATAGATGCAATGAAGTAATGGGAGCCACAGGGACTGGAGGAGATATAAGGTGGAGTGAAGGTAGATGGAAACAAGACCAAGAAAGGAGGAACAATTATGTAGGAGCTGGTTCCAATATATTAAGTTCATAGATAGTCAACAACAAGAATGTACACATTTGCTGGTTTGACACCTTAGCTACCCCCTCCCAGCACTTGTCCAAGACTGCACACCTCCTGACCAAAGTCATTATGGTTCGAATGTGGCTTAAGAATTTGCCTCCCATCTTTTGTTTAAAATATCTCCTTTGTTATGTCTGTGTTTTATTCCTTCCTTCATTTGACATGTTTGAGCACCTTCTTTGTTTAAGCACTGTTCTAGGAATATAGAATGAATAACAGACAAAATCTCTCCCCTCATTATGCTAACATTCCAAGGTGGGGAGGGAATAAGTAGAATAAACAAATAGGTGGAGTTTATCATGTGTTAGTATGTTCTATATGAAGAATGCCCTTTCTGCTCTAACTTTGGTTCTGTGGTTCATGAAAGTGATCAGCCCACATTTGTGTTTAGGTTAGCACTCCTGGATCTCTTCTTCTCCTCCATGTTACTCCCATAAAATCACTTCCCAACCCTCTCCTGACCCAAATGTCTAGTTCTGCACACCTTTTAAAGATCTTGTTTATCTGGGAAGGGGTATTTGGTATGGGCACTCTTGCTACTGTGTGTATGTTGGGGACAGGAGGTGAGTTAAAACATGGAAATAACAAGATGGTACTGGTGCAGACATTGTATGAGGACTTTGCTGGTGAGAGAGGGAGGTTTCCATTTTCTGACTACCTTTCAATGAGTAAAACATGTAACACACTCACAAAGGGTGATAAATTGGGCTGGACTCCACATTATGAGTCTCAAAGCCCATTAACTTGCCAGAGGTCCATACTTATCCAGCCTCATTTCCCATTCTTCAACCTGAGTCTCAGCTCTTCAGCTTCCTCCCTAGCTCCATGTTCCCCAAACACTTTACTTACTTCTGATTCTCTTCTCCATGCAAGAGGTTTGCTAGCTTATAATATTGTCTCTACTTATCTGTGACTCACACGATATTCCATACTAATTTGTGTGCCAGGTACTTTCTAAGTGGTGAGCATATGACTCTGAGCAAGAGATACATATTCTCTGTCCTTGTGGAGCTTATTATCTAGAGATCTTCTCAAACTTTAACATGCAAAAGAGCCCTGACATATGCATTAAAAGGCAGACTCCCAGGACTGTGGCTATCTGTGGTTGGGCCTTGGGATTAAATTTCTAATAAGCTCCCAGGCGATGCTGATGCTATTTGTCTGTGGACCACATTCTAAGGAATATAAAGATAAATGATCAGGTTTATTAGTCAGAACTTTGTACTGAAAGAAATAAAGATCCATTAATTTACATAAGAAAAAAGGAAATTACTGGTTCTAGGACTAAGAAGGATCATGGAAGAAC
The DNA here is from genome assembly GCA_004027375.1 of Macroglossus sobrinus. Taxonomy (NCBI): domain Eukaryota; kingdom Metazoa; phylum Chordata; class Mammalia; order Chiroptera; family Pteropodidae; genus Macroglossus; species Macroglossus sobrinus. The sequence continues at coordinate 54,159 of PVKZ01001473.1, read as the reverse complement.
TGTCTGAAGCAGAACCACAGGGTTTGGAATTAAGTACTCAGCCTTCTGGAAGGAAGCTGTTTTTCTTCTCTCATTTCTGCTCATTTCTGTAGAGAAGAACTTTCCATTACCAGGTAAATATGGCTTCAGGTAACTCAGGATTTTCATTTTCTCATTTAAAGGCTCCAGTACAGACATATATACATCAGCTCCAGGGAAAGGCTCTAATTGATGCTACTGAGGCTCAAGCCCACAATTGAAAGTCATTGGTATTCCCAGGACTTGGCCCATGGCAAGTATCAGAGGAGAGGAGTCTAATATCAGGGGTGGTAAAAGGGAAAAGCTGTCAGACAGATTTAAAGCAAAAGTTTCCATAGTCCTCTGGAAAAGTTACAGTTGGTTACTGTTCTAATAGGGCATACACACAGTGCTTAGTGAGTACTTAGAAATCACTGACCAGACAGAGAAGCTTCCTAAGAAAAATAACATTTAAAACTGAGACCACAAAGATGAATATGTATTAGATATATGAAGAAAGATAAATAAGAGTGTTCTGAACAAAGACAAAGAAATAAAATGCCTCGAGTACCTCACCATAGGAGAGAGGAGATGAAGAGGGAACAAGACAGAAAATGAACATTAGAGACAGAGACAGATACACAGAGAAAAACAGAATGAGAGAGATGAAGACAGAATGGGAAAGTGAGAGAGAAAGAGGGAGCCTGTGACTCAAGCTGGAATTTACTAGGTTCATCTGATTGACCACATCTGTGAGGAATGAGGCATTTTGATTGAAGCTATACGTAAACTAATAGGAATTATCTGGATTCATGGAAGGAGTGGATTTATTGAAGATATAGAAATGATAATTGGAGTAGAGGTGGATATTCTGGCTCTGGTGAAGAGCTTGCTGATTTTTCATTATGCCTACTCTTTTGATTACAATTTTTATTTGGTCACTAGTAAAATTTCAAAGACGCATTTATGCCAAAATTACATAGAGCCAAAGAGTTCCTCTAGTCTGATGTATGAATATTTTCTGCAATATTTGCTTTTCAATTATGTCTATCATAAAAATAATTCATGCTAAAGGAAACATCTTTCAGTGTGCTGTAAGCTGCTGCAGATCATTTTCTAACTGGGGTCTAAATCTGGGTCAACATCACAGGGGGAGATATAAAGGCATAGTGGAATCTGAAAAAGATACTGACCATAAATACCCACTGTTAACACCATTAGAAAGCTGGAATAAAATTTCACATTATACCACACGCTAAATTGTACCTCAGGTGGATTAAAGATATAATTATGAAAAGTATACACACATACACACACACACACATACACACGTGTGCACTCACTTTCTTCTTCAATAAAAAAAATATATAAAATAATGTCATTTTGGATAAAGGGTGGGGAAGGACATTTTAGTGACAACTGAAAAAGAATGTTGTATAAGCAAAAAAATGAATTTGAGATAATTGAAATGAAAATTTTGATTAAGGGATGTGCTAATAGAATGAATATACATACACAATTACACACACACACACACACACATTTGGACCTCAGATATAAAGGTTTGAATAAATAATATTTCTCAGTTTACTCTAAATTATTACATTGGCCAATTCAAGGCCTTTGTATTTGTTCGATTGCTTGTTTCTTATATTTACTCTTATTTTTTACTCCTACTGAATAGGAATTTTTCACTCAAATGGCTAACTTTGTAATCAGCTCTTTGTTCTGCTTCTGTAGACATGCTTGCTGCATAGGCCAAAGGGCAGAGTGATCTTGAAATCAACTAAAGACTTACCTTCCCCTTTGATCGTTCTGTCTAGATAACAGATGTATTACCTTTGCTTGTTAAGAACAGATATATTGCCTTTGCTTGTTAAGACTTATAAAAGTAAAGTTACTCCTGAGCTTGGGACCCAGATATTCAGAGTGCTAGCTCTTCTAGGACCACCAGCTTAATAAACTTGAGTTCTCAAACTCTCTGATTGGTGCTTGGTTTTTCACTGGTCTTGTTTCTACAACACTACTACCCATTCCCTTGACTTCATAAACAACCCTGCTAAAGTGGTGTGTACATTTTTGTTTGTAACTGTCCATGATTATATACAATTATATAGAAATTCTTAAAATTTTGTTTAAATGCTATTATATTATATATTTTAGATTTTTTCTCCTTTTTTCCTTTCAGCTATGTGTTTCAAGTTCCACCCATTTTCTCTGTGTATAATTAATCTCTTTCTTTTCATAATCTTCCATCATGGCCTGTACCTCATTTTATTTATTCCATGAAACTTAGATTCATGAAGTCTGAGGAATAACAAATAGAAAAAGAAAGTTTAAGAAATTTGCTCCTAGACATATCAGGGTGAAACTGCAGAATATCAAAGAAACTGAAAATGTAAGAGAAGCCATAGAGAGCAGATGAATCAACCACAAAAGAAATTTAGAGTGATCTGATTTAGTTAAAGCAAATATTAAATCTGGAGAACAATAAAATACTACCCTTAAGTAATTAAAATTAAATAAATATTTCCCAAGATTTCTATATTCTGCATTATTTTCAAGAATAAGAATAAAAGAAAATATATTTTTTTGAAAAAAAACTTTACTATCAATAGATTTTTAGTAAAAATTCTAAAAACATATAGTAGACAGACTCCTAATAGGCAGAATTATGTTCAAAAACATAATTTTGAAATAAATTATGAAAATTTACATTAGTTAATATATTTTTAGACACATTAATGTATAATTAATATATAATCTAAGCATTCACTGACTCATTAAAAATAGTGATGCCTAATTTGTTTGAGAGGGTGGGGGAATAAAATAGAAAAGAAGTAAAGAAAAAAGCTGGCAAACAATGGAACTTCAGGTGAAAGAGATAATAAAAATTAAACTGTTTTATGGCTCTTTCGGAAGAATAGAAATTTTTATTAACTTTATACTGTATTATATGTGTATTTTTAAAAATGTAGGCAATCTGCTAAAAGAATAAGAACATGGAACTTCCAAACAAGTAAATAACAAAATATTGAGAATAAAGTTAAAAAAAAGAAGCTTGTAAAAATTATTTAAAAAAAGGGTAAAAAAATTCTCAAAAGCATATAGATATAAAGCACTTATATCCATATAAGAGGTTAGAGATAATACAAATATATTTGTAAAATTAAGACAAAAATTTAAGACAAAAAATTAAGACAAAGATTTCAGGATAAAAAATTAAAACAGAAAATTTTAAGTGTTTCAAGAGAAAATAAATAAAGAGTTAAAGGATGAGAAACACTAATCAGAAGAAAACTGATATAGCTAGATAAAATAGATTAAAAGATTAAAAACTTTAAAGAAAAAAATGATAAGTATTCAATTTAGCTGAAAGATATAACAATTCTTAACACTGGTATATTTAAAAAGAAGGATTGGGATACAAAAAGTAATAATTGATTGAACAACAGAAATAATTTTAAAATTCACAAACTCTTTGGAAGAAGTAAGAATTCTTCAAGGAGATGAAAGAGAGAAAGAGGAAAAAAAATTTTGAGGTTTTTTAATAGTACAATAAACTTGATCAAACATATGTAAAATATTACACACAACAACTGGAGAACACACATTTATAAACACATGGTAAACATTTTTGAAAATTTTTCATATGTTAGATAGAATTTAGTGCCTCAATACATTTCCAAGATTGATAGCCTATGAATTACAGTCTCTGACTACAGTGCAGTTAAGTTATAAACAAATGATTAAAAGGACCCTGGAAAAAGATGCCATATATTTGGAAATTTAAAAGTGAACTTGTAAAAAACTCATATATAAAAAAATTTAGAATTTGCTCTGAACTAAATGAAAATGAAAATACTATAATCAAAACTTGTGAAAAAAAAGCAAGATGCTCTAATTTAAGAAAATTAATAGATTTCATTGTATAGTGGAAAATGTTGAAAATTGAAAACTAAGACTATTAGACTCTAACAAAGTAGGAAAAAGCAAATATTAAAGATGAAAGTGAAAGTGACATGGGAACATATTACAAGGAGAAGATTCAAAGCTAAAAATAATTGGTCTTTTAAAAGACTAAACCCATGGCATAAATAGCCAATATCAAGATGAAAAGAGGGACATTACTACAGATCTGATATTACAAAAGTGTCTGTGGATATCGCAATAAATCTGAAAATTTTATGCAATAAACTCCTCAAAATAAAACTTATCCAAAGTAAAACTAAAGTAATAGAAACACTTATTTTAAAATTATTTAGAAATTAACTCCATAAGTAAAAACTTCCTCAGAATTCTAGGATTTACTGATAAATTGTATGAAATGTTTAAGAAAAAAAGTAATATCTGTCTTACACAGGTTTCTCTGAAGAGAAAATATTTCCAATTCACTTTTTTTGGGTCTGCGTTATATTCATCCCAAAACCAGGAAGAAAATTAAAGCCCACCCACTTAAGATACATATTCAGAAAAAAAAGAAAAAAAATGAAGAAAGAAAGAATGAATGAGTGAATGAATGAAAGTAAAGTTTACATAGAATATTAGCAGATAGCTAAACCAAGCTGAATTTACCCAAGAAAGCCCAGATTATAATTAGAAAAATGATTGTCATAATTTAACTGATTAAAAGGGAAAAGTACATGTTCATTGCAACAAATACAGAAATGATTCTTCATAAAACATAAAAAGTTTTCATGAGTTGTCAAAAATTATTATTTGAACAAACTAGGGATTAAAAACCCTCCTTAAAGAATATTGATAAATGCACAATATAGAAACAAACAAAAATTTACAACAACTAGTGTGTTTCATAGTGAAGTGCTGGAAACACTTTTCTAATGATGAGATGATAAGGACATAGATTAACACTTATATTTCTTTTTTTAATAAAAGTTCTCAGATGGTAAAGCAAATCAAGAAAAAACAACAGTATAAAAATTGGAAAGGAGTTGTGCTAGTTATTTTTATGTGCCAACTTGACTGGACCAGGGGTACCCAAACATTTGGTCAAACATTCTGAGTGTGTCTGTGAGGGCATTTTGGGATGAAATTAACATTTGAATCAGTAGACTGAGTTAATCAGATTGCCCTCCTTAATGTGAGTGGTCTCCTCCAGTTAACTGAAGACCAGAATAGAATCAAAAGTCTGAGTGAGAGAGAACTTCTTTAGCTTGATTGCTTTAGCTAAGATATTAGTCTTCTCCTGCCTTTGGACTGGAACCCACACCATCAGTTCTGGTTCTCAGGCCTTCAGACTCAGACTCGAACTATACATCAAATCTCTTGAATTTCCAGCTTGCTGACTACAGGTCTTGGAAATTCTTAACCTTCATCATGTTATTTAATTTCTGATAATCATCTATATCTTCTCTGTCTGTCTCTTGCTGTCTCTGTTGTCTCTATCTCTGTCTTTAATCTATCATCTCTATTCTCTCTCTCTCTCTCTCTCTTATATCTCTATCTCTATCTCTATCTTTACCTCTATCTCTATCTCTATCATCTCTATCATTTCTATCTCTTTCTATCTCTATCTCTACCTATCTTTTATTGATCTCTGGTTATGTTTCTCTAGAGAACCCTGATTAATTAGGGTTCTCTAGAGAACCTTAATTAACATTTTTATTATTTGTGGCTAGTACTTTCTATGTAAAAAAATCTAAAATATCTATTAATAAATTATTATAATGCATAAGGAAATTTATAAAATTTATTAATTGAAAATCAATATGCAGAAGTCACTTGCATTTTTATATACCAGGCAAAGCCTGATAGAAAAAAGTATTTAAAAAACCAAAGATACTGTTATAGGTTGAATTGTATCCCCTGAAAAGATATGTTGAAGTCCTAAGCACTTGTACCTGTGAATGTGACCTTATTTGAAAATAGTGTTTTTACAAATGTAATCAAGTAAGATGAGATCATTAGGATGAGCTCTAATTCAATATAACTGGTGTCATAAGAAAAAGAGAAGAGACACAGGGACACACATGCAGGGAGAACACTATGTGATGACAGAAAGAGATTAGAATTATGTAGCTCTAAGCCAAAGAATGCATCTATAGCCATCACCAGAAGCTGGAAGAAGCAAGAAAAGATTCTACCCAGACTCTCAGAGAAAGTTTGGCCCTGAGCGCAGCTTGAATTTAGATGTCTAGCCTCCAAGACTGTGAATGAATACATTTCTGTTGATTTAAGTCACATAGTTTGTAGTATTTTGTTATGGTAGCCTTAGGAAATTAATACAGAGTCCATTTATGTAATCATAAGAAGTCACTTAAATCTAGTAAATGTTATATACAATCTCTATACAGGGAATATAACACTATATTAAAAAATATTAAAGGAAGCTTACTTAAATGAAAAACTATATTATCATAAAATATCACTTCTAAATTGTAGATTTAGTAAAATTCCAGTCAAAATTCCAACTTTTTCTTGAAATTTTATAACTTGATTTTTAATTTTATTATAATGAGCAAAGGTTCAAATATTTGAAAACATCCCAGAGGAAGTTCCAGGCAAGTAAGATTACCTTACCAATATCAAATCTTATTGAAAAAAATACCATCCAAGAGTGTAAACTTGGTTTATGAATAGACAATAGTCCAATAGAACAGAATAGAGATTCTAGAAATAGGCATTAGCATTGTGAAATAGCAGGGAAAGGTAAACTATTTAATTTAATAATGTGTGCTGATACAATTCATTATCAAAATGGCAAAGTATAAAATTAAATCCCTAATTCACATTATATAATAAATTCAACGTACATGAAATATTTCAATATACAAAGAAAAATTATAATACTATCTAATGTCAGCATAGCAAAATATTTTATGTGATAAAAGTTTCATATATTCCATTACATTAAATACAAAAATTTCTGTTTATTAAAAGATATTAAAAAGTGAAAAGACAAGCCAAAAATTAAGAAAGGCATTTACTATATGTATGATTAAGACAGAGTTAGTATCCATAACATATAGAAAATTTCAGAAATTAATAAAAAATGAACAACCTAATAGAAAAATCAGTGAAAGATGTGGGCAGATATTTTATTTGTATTCTGTCTGGTCCAGCTGGAAATGAACCTAATTAAGAAAATAGTTTGAACCTGGTGCTTTCCAGCTAATACTCATTGCCAATAGACCTCCAGGTAAAGTTTTAACTTTCCAAGGCTGCATCTCGATCAATGTCTCCCCAACACTACTGGCTCTGCCTGCCTATTTATCATTTATTTTAAAGCCAGTCCCCATTGTAATGATTGCTGATTACAGGAGGCTGCCTTGCCCACAACTTCATTATCACCCAGTTTGCAGGGGTAGCATTTGGTCCGGCAATGAACTGAAAGCCAGCCAAAGCAAATTTATGATATTGCATACTATATCGATTTTGATGGGAATAAAAGCAGAGAAGGTCAATAGGATGGCATCCAAAGTCATTACTGGGCAGAAGAGAAGACTAAATCAAAATGAGAGATTAATTTTTTTTAGCTATTTTATGTTATGCTCCTGCAGTCTCATAAATGACCCCATATCTTGGGTGGCAGATCTTTATAAGAAAACAGCAAAGGGATTGTGATAGAAAATTTAGATCTAGGAACAAGAACAAAGAAATAAATTCTTAAATTTTTTCTTTATAAGAATGATTTAAAAAGTTATATTTTAAGAAATAGTCAACTTGTTTAGAGTATGTTTTATTTCTGGTTGAAATGTGGCTTTTCTTGACTCAGCATCCTGACTCTTCCGCCATGCTGAAAGGAGAGACAGGGAAGAAGAGAGAGAGAGAGAAAGAGAGAGAGAGAGAGAGAGAGAGAGAGAGAGAGAGAGAGAGAGAGAGAGAGAGAGAGAAGGAAGGGAGAGAGAGAAGGAAGGGAGAGATAGAGAGAGAAAATACAGAAACAGATCTGGGGATCTTTAGTATAAATAAAACTGAGGTTGATAAAACGTTGTAACCTTGAATTCTGGTATTTCGTATTCCCTTTTTTCCCCCAGAGAAAAATAAATGATTGTTTGAAAAAATGCTTTCTACATAGACAACAATAGACAAATGTGAATAACAAAACAAGTAATATCAGCTTTAACTCTAATGACATTAGTAGTTATACTAATTACTGATTACTGTTTGTTGAGCATGAAATTGTTGACAGATACTCTGTCTCCTGTTACACACATTTTATTTAATCCTTATAACAACTCTGAGATTTCCGTGTTTATCTCCATTGTAAAAATGAAAATTAGGGATCGGGAAGGTAAAGAAAAATTGGTCTGTAGAACTAATACGTAGCAGGTTTTGAACATCAGGGTGCTAGACTTACAAGCTTGCACCCTAAAGCTCTATTATAGTGACACGTTAAACGAATCATAGAGAAGTGATGACACTCCATAGCTATAGTTTATGGATATTGCTCCAGGCCAATGGTGGATTAATAAAAACCCTGCTGCTACTTAGAGGAGACTCTGGAACTGCTATTTGAGTCACAAGTGTTCCAGCTTCCGAGTAGTGTAGTCGCCCAGGGCACTCAGCATAGCTGATTATAAATACCAACTGGGAGAGACTGCATACCTGTATTCTGCTGTGCTGGTAGCCCTCCTTCTAGACTCAGATGTTATTAGATACAGATCATTAGATTCAGAAATCCCCTTTGAAGTAATCCACTTGCATCTAAGTCTATGGACCTAAGCCCTGAACAAAAAACATCTTTCTTTCTAGTTGTGGAATTGCCCCACAGCAGGCCTTCCCTTGCTCTATGCAGCTTTGATTTTATGAACAGCCTCAGGCTCTAATCAATCTCCTTGGTAACTGCCTCTCTTCCTTTTGTCTTCTTATTAGGTGATGTGTAGCTTTCTTGAAACCCTGCTCTCCAGAATTGTTGTACCTTTGGCCCCAACCCTGAGGCCTGTTTCCTGTGGTACCACAGTCTCCATCAGGCCCGTCTGGCCTGGGATGGGGTTCCAGAGCACACTTTTCTCTTCCTGGAGGGGGAGAGACAAGGTCAGCATTTTTTTCCTGCAATCCTTTGTCAGGAATTGATGGGGAGATGCTTCCAGGACACAATTCTGAGCAGAAATTCTGGGTCAGAACTTGATTGTTAGGGGTCACATCTTTTTCTGTGCTACCCCTTCCTCTTCAATTATGCTCCCCGAAAGCACTCACTCCTGGGTTGTATTCCTTAGGTCTCATCTCCTATTTTACCTCCTTTGGAAAGCCTTCCTACTCATCTCAACTTCCAGCATCCTCTTCCTCTCATAGTGTTTAAAGCTGTTCCCATTTAACAACTTCATATAGCCAGACACCATGCAAAGCAGTTTACACATACAGGAGGCCCAGTTCCTTTCAATACCCCTCCAAGGAATCCTCTCCAATTCTTATTTTACAGACAAAACTAAGGATTCAAAAAAATAAGTAATTTGCCTCAGGCCCAACAAATCTCAGTGGTGAGTTGAATAGGAATAACAAATTCAAATGTGGGGAAGCAGAGATTTTTCTTCTCCCAAGAGGTTTATAAATAGAGTGGTACTTCAGAATAATGATGGATGTTCAAAGAGCTCAGATTTCTGGGATCCAGCCAAGCTATCAGGTCAGAATCCCTGAGGGCAGAGCCAGTCTCTCTATGTGATCAGAATCCAGATTACCCTTTTCCCCATCCTGCACTAAGAATCACTGCAAATTCCATTTTTGTCCCTCCTTAATTTATGTACTCACTAGACCAACTTAATGTGTTTGCTATTACACAGTGGTAGGGTGGCAGCCTGAGTTCATATTTAGACATATATACACATGCAAAAATTATGTGTATATATAAATATTATATATGTATATATGTATAAATATTAATATATATGAGAGAACATTTTAAAAATTTGCATATTATAAATTATATGTAATATACACACATGTGTGTGCATTATATATAATATACACACATGTGTGTTATATATATATATATATATATATATATACTGAAACTTTGAGAAGTTACAGAATCTCAGGAGGCTAAATAAAGTTAATAATATTATATATTGGTATACACACATACACAAATACATACATTGTAGACTTTTAGAGGTTGCAGAATCTCAGGAGTCTAAATACAGTTATATAAATAAGCTTAAATATGTTATATGTACATACACAGGTATGGTTATATGACTTTATTTAGCTCTTAGAGGTTTTGTAGCCTCTGAAAATCTCAGTTTTACCATCTGCAAATTGGGGGTGGTAATTTTGTGGTATTTTATTAATTCGAACCTTGCCACTTTATACAGGGGTCATTATAAAATTTTAAAAAATATTTACTTGGTTCCTCCACACAAGCCATTGGTTTTATATGCAGTAACCTCAATACTTCGGTGGGGGAAATCAATGCTGGGAGAAAAAACTAATTTTTCCAGATTTATTAAGAGACAGTGTATACAAAACCATATATGCTCTGCATTATTGGTAAAATGTACTTGATTTTGATCCTAAGATCTAATTGTAGAAGCAACTAACTAGGTGGGAGGCAATATGATTTTACTGTAGAATAAAAAGTCCAATACTAACTACAAGTGGGTGACATGTATATTAAAAAATATCAGATAATTTATGTGCTTTGGAAAAAACTGTCTATATAAGTGTGTGTGTGTTTATATAGACAGACAGACAGACAGACAGACAGACAGACATGCTGGTGCAACAAAACTTCACAACTCCTACTTCACTTCTTTTTTCTTTGTCAAGAAGAATAAATTTGAACTGAAAAGAGTAGAGTGAGCATATCTGAGAATGAAGTAAATAAACTCATGATGGATAAAAAGATTTTAAAAGTACACATATTTGCTTTACATCAATTCAAACCTTCCAACCCATCTAAATTACACATCAGAGTCTCAAGAGAATCTCTAAATGAGAAAATGGTCATTGATCTTTCATATTCATGTAATGATAAAAGAACTTCTAAAAGAGCTTCTAAAAGACTGGAGATGGGCAAATTCTATCAATATTTAAAAGAAGGAATAGGTTTATTCTGTAAACCACTGACTAGTCAGCTTCTATTGTAACTGATAAAAATCATTAAAATCTTTTTAAACTGAACTTCTATAGTCTAAGATATGCCATGTTAAGATTGCTATCATCTTTACTTCTTTTTTTTTCCCTCTGCACCTTCCTCTCTCCCTCTTTCCTTCCATACCTGCCTTCCATCTTTCTTCCTAATAAAAATTTTATTCTAGAACAGTTTTTTCAAAAGAAGTACAGAGAAGATGATACCAAAAAAATCACAAAGGTAATACAGTCCCCCATATACTTTGCAACTAGTTTCCACATTTGTAACATCTTACAATAATATGGCAATTAATTAAAATTAATGAACCAATATTGGTATTATTAACAAAAGTTCATACCAAATTTATATTTTCTTAGTTTTTACTTAATGTCTTTTTTACTCCAGGATCCCATAAAAAATATCACATTACAATTAGTTGTCATGGCTTCATAGGCTGAGACAGTTTCTCAGACATTAGTTGTTTTTGATGACTTTGATAGTTTGGAGAAATTATGATAAAATTAATTATTTTGTAGCATGTCACCCAACTGTAATTTTTCTGATTAAACTGGGATTATGGGTTTTGAGAAAGAAGACCAGAGAGGTAAAGTGTAATTTTCATGACATTATATCAATAGTTTATACTATCCAAATGACTTATCATGGTTAATGTTAACCTCTATCACCTGGCTGAGGCAACGTCCTATCACGTTCTTTCTCCATTGCAAAGTTATTCTTTTTTTCCATTCTATATTTTTATACAGACAGTTATGAAATTTAAAAATAGAATTTTTTTCTTTCTTTCCAATCTATATAACTTATATTCTCTTTTCATGTCTTATTGCCTTATCAAAAATTCTAGCACAGTTTTAAATATAAATAGTGAGAGATGAAATTCTTTGCCTTCTTTCCAGTCTTAGAGGGAAGGCTTTTGATTTTTCACCACTCAATATGATGTTATTGTAGACTGTTTATAGTTATTCTTTATCATATTGTGGAAGTTTTGTTCTAGTCTTACTTTACTGATTTTATCATAAATGAGTATTAAATTTTGTCAGAGGCTTTTCCTATATCTATTGATATAATTATAAGTTTATTTTCTTTAGCCTATTGATGGAAGAATTACATCAGTTGGTTTTTATTGAACTAGTGTTGCATTTCTGGAATAAATCCTACTACTTGATTAGATCTTTTTATATGATGTATCTTTTTGTCAGATTTGATTTGCTACTTTATTGCAGATTTTCACATAAATGTTTTTCAAAGATATTGCTCTATGGTTTTCCATTATTCTAATGTTTTTTTTTTTTTGGTTTTGGTGTAATGATAATGATCGTCTCATAGAATGAGTTAAGTATTCCCTCTGATTCTATATTCCGGAAAAGATTGTAATGAATTGATCTCATTTCTTTCTGAAACATGTGGTAAAATTTACCAAGGAAGCCACCAGGCCTTCTGTTTTCTTTTTAGAGTGCTATTAATTATTGATTCAATTTCTTTAGTAGACAAAGGACTATTCAGATGGTTTATTTGCTCTTTTGTGAATTTGGGAAGTTTGTGTAATTTAAATGATCAGTCCATTTCACCTAAGTTATTAAGTTTGTGTGCATAAAATTGCTTATAGTACGCCTTTTAATTCTTGTGTTTATGTGACTGTAGGGTCACAGTGATGCCCCCTCTTGTATTTCTGATATGGGTAATTTGAACTTTCTGATTATTTCTGGTTTAGCTTGTCTAGAGGTTTATCAATTTCATTAATCTTTTCAAGAAACTACGATTTTGTTTCATTGATATATTATTTTTCTGGTTATCAACTTTATTGATTTCTGGTCTAATTTTTATTATTTATTTTCCTCTGATTAATTTAGGCTTAACTTGCTCTTTTCTTCTAGGTTTCTAAAATAGAAGCTAGGATTATTGATATTAATTCTTCTGTCTCTAGTTTTGTAACTTTATTGAGATACAATCACATGCCATACAATCTACCCAGGGGGTATTCAATATTTTTTAGCATATTCACAGAGTCATGCCACTCTACTACAATAAGTTTTCAAATATTTTCATCACATCAACAAGAAACCCATGCATAATTGATCTTCCACAAAGCATCTTATGTTTTCCAACTGTAAGAAATACCTAATATTCTTTGTGTTTCTATACATTTGCCTATATTCTTGAAATTTTATATAAAATGAGACATACAATATGTGTTTTTTTGTAACTGGATTACCTTTCTGAGCATAAGCTTTTCAAAGTTCATATATCTTGTATCATGTGTCAATACTTTACTACTTTCACAGACAAAACTATTTCATTTTGTGGATATTCAATACTTTGTTTATCCACTCATCAGTTAATGGGCATTATTTCAATCTTTTAGCTCTTATGAATAATGCTTCTATGAAGATTTGTGTTCATATTTTTGTTTAAATGAACATTTTCCTTTCCTAGACTAGGTTAAATGATGACTCTATGTTTCACTTTTTGAGATGTTAGACTGTTTTTCAAAGTGGCTGTACCATTTTACATTACTATCACTATGTGTGTTCTCTCTGTATCCATTTCTTTACATTTTTGTCAATATTTTATCTGATTTTTAATTCTAGCCATTCTAGTGGGTATACAATGGTATCTCATTGTAATTTCTTTCTTTTTTTAAATTGAATTTATAGAGTGACATTGTTTAATAAGATTATGTAAGTTTCAAGTGTACAATATCATAATATATCATCTGTATATTACATTTTGTGTTCATCACCCTTAATTTATTTTCCTTTATCACCATATATTTAACCTCCTTTACCCTATTCGATCTCTCTACACCCTTTTACTCTTTGACTACCACCATACTGTTTTCTGTATCAAAGAGTTTTTTTTTGTTCCTTCATTTGTTGCTTTCTGTTTTGCATCCTACATATGAGTGAAATCATATGATTCTTTTTTACCCTCTGACTTATTTTTGCTTAAGATGATACTCTCAAGATCAATCCATTTGTCACAAAGGGCAGTATTTCATCTTTTCTTACGGCTGAGTAATATCTCATTGTATACATATACCACAGCTTCTTTACCAAATCATTAATCAAAGGACACTTGGATTGTTTCCATGTCTTCGCTACTGTAAATAATGCTGAAATAAACACAGGGGTACACATATCTTTATAAATAAATATTTTTTTAAATTTCAGGGGGTGGCTGAAATTTTAACACATCTGCTTTTCATAGTTAGCACATCTGCTTTACAAGCAGAAGGTCCTGGGTTCGCGTCGCAGGTGGAGCCATGGACCATACCCCAGGTGCGCCAGGCCCCAGGTGTGCCAGGCCCCAAGTGCTTGCCACAAGCGTGTGGGAGGAGACGCCCCACCGTCAGAGATCCAGTTCTTAAGGGAAGACGGCAACATCCATAGGTCAGGGGTGGGGATTAAAGAGGTGGTAGCTTAACTTTTCGAGGAATCACATCGATAAATTTACATTTGTTGAAATATCTTTATGTTCCTGAAAAGAACTCCACTTGATAGTGATGCATTATCTTTTTAATGTATTACTGTATTCAACATGATAGTATTTTGTTTAGAATTATTGCATCTACATTCATCAGAGATATTGGTCTGTAATGTGTGTGTGTGTGTTGTTTTTGCCAGGTTTTGGTATCAGAATAATGTTGACCTCATAAAATGAGGAAATATGACCTCTTCTTTAATTTTTTTGGAAGAGTTTGAGAAGGATTAATATTAATCCTTTCTGGCCAGCCTCCCTTGGACCATGTCCTTCAGTTACTGTTTTACATAATGCACTAGTGAAGACATCTGTTCCCAGACTTTTAGTTTTTGAGAAGTTTTTAATGAGTATTTCAATTTTCTTACTGTTTGATTGATCTACTTAGATTTTCTAATTCTTTAATATTCAGTATAAAAAGGTTATATATTTCTAAGAACCTGTCTATTTCTTCTAGGTTATCAAATTTGATGGCATATAATATTTCATAGTACTGTTGTATAGTTTTTTGTATTTTTGTGATGTCTGGTGTAACTTCTCTTTTTCTTCTGATTTTGTTTTCAGTCTTTTCTCTTTTTTCCTTAATAACTCTAGCCAGAACTTTGTCAATTGTATTAACCTTTTTCAAATAACCAACTCTTTGTTGCATTGATTTCTTCTGCTGTCTTTTTGTTTTCTATGTTGTTTGATTATGCTTTAATTTTCATAATTTTCTTCCTTTTACTGACTTTGGGCTTTGTTTCTTTTCTGTTTCTTTAAGGTAAAATGTTAGGTTATTTATTTGAGATTTTTCTTGTTTCTTGAAGTAGGCTTGCAATTATAAACTTACCTTTACTTACCACTTTTGCTGTATCTTCCAAATTTTTATATGTTTTGTTATTATTCTCATTTGTCTCTATATGCCTTTTTATCTCTTCTTTATTTCTTCTTTGACCTAGACATTATTTAGTAGCATATTGTCTAATCTCTACATATGCGTGTTTTATTTTCTGCTTTTTTTTTTTTTCTGCAGTTGATTTCCAATTTCAAAGCACTTTGGTTGGAAAATATACTTAGTATAATTTCAATCTTCTTAAATTTGTTGAGGCTAGTTTTGTGTCCCAAGATATCATCAATCCTTGAGCATGATCTATGTGTGCTAGAGAAGAATGTATATTCTGGTTTTCTGGGCTGAAAAACTAAATATAGATTATGTCTATTTGGTCTAATGTGTCATTTAAGGCCAATATTTCATCATTGATTTTCTGTTTGGATGATCTATCTATAGCTGACAATGAGATATGTAGGTCCATTACTATAATTGTATTTTTGTCAGTTTCTTCCTTTAGTTCTGTTCATAGTTGCTTATATATTTTAGTGCTCCCAGGTTGGGTACAGTTTTTATGAGTGTTATGTCTCCTTAATGTTTTGTCCCCTTTATCATTATGAAATGTCTATCTTTGTCTCTTGTGACCTCTTTTATCTTGAAATGTATTTTGTCAGATATAAATATAGCTACATCAGTTTTTCTCTGGATGCCATTTGCTTGGAGTATCATTTTCTACCCCTTCACTCTGAGTCTGTTTGTCCTTGCAACTGAGATGTTTCTCCTGAAGACAGCAGTAGTTAGAGTTTGTTTATTGATCCAGCCCACTCCTCTCAGTGCCTTTTAATTGCTGAGTTCAGTTCATTTACATTTAGGGCAATTATTGATATATGAGGATCTCCTACAGCCATTTCATCTTTTGTTTTCTGGTGGCTCTGCACCTCTATTGTTCCTTTTTCCTTGTGTTTTTATTATTTTAATTTTGTGATGTTCTATAATTTTTTCCTTTGAATCCTCTTTTTTTATGTTACGTGTTTTAGCTCTAGCTTGTGTGTGTGTGTGGTTAACGTTAGGTTTATACAAAAAAAGTTTTGTATATACAGTTGTTCTTTTTTTCTGATTGTGTCTTATCTCCATTCAGCTGTGAAAGTTTAGTCTTTTACTCTCTTCCTTTTTGTTTTTGTTGTCACATATTATGCTGTCAGTTCATTTCCAAATTGCTGTAGTTATTATCTTTTTTTTTTAATGTTTTTACTCTCTTTATTTTTTATGTTATATATAAGTGTTTGATAACTTATTCTGATCAGGAGTTGTAATTTCCTAGATCAGTCCAACTGTTAGTCATCTTGCTCATAATTCTGCGTCTTTTTGTTTCAGGTAGAAGAACACCCTTTAGTATTTCCTGTAATGCAGCTCTTGTGATGGTAAATTCTCTCAGCTTCTGTATATCTGAAAAAGTTTTTATTTTTCCTTTATACCCAAGTGATACCTTTGCTGCATATATTATTTTTGACTGGTGATGTCTCTCTTTTAGTAATTTGAATATTTTATTCCATTTTTTTATAGCTTGTAGAATTTCTGATGAAAAATCTGATGATAATCTAATGGAATTTCCTTTATAGATTACTGTCTTCTTTTCCTTGGCTGCTTTGAGAATTCTTTTTTGTTGTTAATTTTTGACAGTTTTAATATAATGTGCCTTGGAGAAAGTCTTTTTGGATTGAGATAATTAGATGTTCTGCTAGTTTCTTATATTTGAGAATATAATTCTTTCCAAAAGTTAAGAAAGTTTATGTCAATTATTTGTTTGCATAGGCTCCCTGCTTCCTTCATTTGCTCTTCACCTTCTGATATACCCATTGTTTTTTATATTGCTCTTTCTAATGAAGTTAGAGTTATTTAACTTTTTCTTTTCTTTTGATTCTCTTTTCTAATACCTGAGTCATTTCTAGATTTCTATCAACTATGTCACTAATTCATTCTTCCACCTGGTCTGCTCTATTTCCTAAGCTTGCTAGGTCTTTTTTTTTTTTTTTTTTTTACCACTTTTATTAAGTTCTTCAGCTTCAGAATTGCTGTTTGATTCTTTTTTATAGTTTCAATCTCTTTGGTGACTTACTCCTTTCGTTCATTGATTTTAATCCTGAACTAATTAAATTTCTTTTCTGAATTTTCTTGTATCTCATTGAATTTTTTTCAGATATGCAATCTTGAATTCCCTGTAACTTAAATTACAGTCTTCCATGACTTTATATTTATTTTCTGGAGATTTTTTATTTTTCTCTCCTAATTTTTCTTTTAATCTTGGTTATTTATTGTGATTGATGGACTATTTCTCTGCTTGAGCCTTTGTGGAAATTAAAGCTGCTCTTTAGCCCTTTTCCCACTTAGAAGGAAAAATGCAGCTTGCCGCCAGTATTAATTTAATGTGTGTAGAAATGCTATGTTTTTAAGGATTTGACATTTTCAGCAATTGAGAATTACTAGATTTTGTAAATGAAAATACTACTACTAAAAACAGAATGCTATAAATAGAATGATAGCATTTGTTTCCAAAAACTATTGATTTACTAGAGTGATATAAAAATAATAATAAAAATGACATATTTCATGGCAAACTTTGGGGGTAAGGTTAGGACTGTAATTCTCAAGTTATCTCAGGGTTAATGTTGCAGCCACAAGCACTGCCAATGAGTATTCTTGGGACAAACGGGAAATGGGTTAAAATAATTTTAGTTGATAAGTAGAGGTCTTTCTTTTGTTTTCCAGTAGGTGGTGGAAAAGAGCAAGTGTTTTTTTTTTTTTTTTTCTTACCGGCACTGCTGGGGCTGGCAGGATCTCCGTGGGGGCAGTGTCACCTTGGCCATGGAAAATGTTCCATATTCCCCAGGAGGTGAATGTTTCTTCCATGACCCACTCTCTTCTTTCAGATAGCACTCCCATGTACTAAGAGGGGTAAAATGTATATCTCCTGTGTGTTCCTGGCACTACCCAGAAGCTGGCTGCAGGGCTGCTCTAAATTGATCCACCTGCTTCTACTGGGCTGTGCTGAATGGGTAGGGAATGGGCAGAATGGGGGTAGGGGAAGCCAGTTCATGCAACTGCTATTCTGTTTTTCCTCCTGGGCTTAGCTACAATAAATACAGATCACTTAGGCTGGGAAGTTTTTTGTCAGTCCTTTCACTAACTGTGGGAGAGGATGTTGCTGCCCTGAGAGCCACAGAGAGGGATGGGTAGGCAAATTTCCCATCTGCAAAATTCACTGTTTGATGCTGGCAGGGTTTGGAGTGCTGTGAGTTTTTTGCACCATTTTTCTTCCCTGACCCTGAACCCAACCTCAGTGTGTGCCAGTCACCCAGGTCTGGTATTGTTGTCGTTGACCCTCTGGTCTTGTCTGCCGTGGAGCTGCACCCCAGCCTTTTACTACTATATTATGTCTGCTGGGGCCATAATGAGTACAAAGCTGGGTATGATTTTTCTCCTTTTCTGTCTTGTCTCCGCTGTTTGTTCAGATATGCCCACCTTCAGATGTCTCTGAGTGATGTCTCAGATATGTTTGTGTACTGAGCAGAAAATGCTTTGTTGAATTATAGCTGTCCAACTTTTGTAACTTCAAGGGGACTGACTTGGAGGTCCTTTCACGCTACCATGCTGCTGATGTCACTTTTGTTGTAAATTTGATTTGCATTTTCCTGATGAATAATGATGTAGAGCATGTTTCATGTATTATTAGCCACTTTTGTCTCTTCCTTGGATAAATGTCTATTCAATCTTTTGCCCTTTTGTTAATTGGGGTAGTTGCCTTTTTTATTATTTAGTGGTAAGAATACTTTATATAGTCTAGATTTAAGTCCTTTATCAGATATATGACTTATAGATATTTTCTCCCATTCTTCAGGGTGTCTTCCCACTATATTAATAGTATTCTTTGAAATAAAATGTTTAATTTTAATAAAATTCAATTTATTTATTTTTCTTTCACTTATTGTGCTCTGGTGTCATATCTAAAAAAAATTACCTAATACAAGGTTATGAAGATTAATGCCCATATTTTCTTCAAGATTTATATAGTTTTGGTTCTTACATTTAGGTCTTTAATTCATTTTGAGTTTGTTTTTACATATGTTGTAAGGTAGAAGTCCAACTTTATTTCCTTGCATGTAGATAGCCATTTACTCCATAAACATTTGTTGAAAAGACTGTTTGTAATAGATGTATCTTCCCAATGAATTGGTCCTTTTATTATTATAATATGTGCCTGATTGTACATAATGTATATATATGTACACTTTATTCTTTCTGTGGTTGCTGTTTGCACAGTATATATTTTTTTCATCTAATTACTTTTAATCTATGTAACTTTGAATATAAATTGTGTTTCTTGTAGACAG
Source organism: Macroglossus sobrinus (assembly GCA_004027375.1). Classification (NCBI taxonomy): domain Eukaryota; kingdom Metazoa; phylum Chordata; class Mammalia; order Chiroptera; family Pteropodidae; genus Macroglossus; species Macroglossus sobrinus. The sequence goes on along the minus strand of PVKZ01001473.1, from coordinate 34,442 downwards.
AATATAATTGTATTTTGGTTTTTATCTAGTTGAACAATTATTTTCTTTCAGTTAGATTGCTTAATGCTACTATTGACATATTTGGATTTACTTCTGCCATTTTACTTTTTGTTTGCTATATGTCTCATGATTTTTTGTTTCTCTATTCTCACTTTACTGATTTATTTCACATTATATAAATATTTTTAATGTAACATTTTTATTTCTTCAATAATTCTCTATAAATTTTTAGTCATTTTCTTAGTGGTTGATATATGGTTTATTACACACACAGTAACTTGTCAGAAAATATTTCAGATTTATAAAATAATTTGAATTATATATATATTATTCCTCTTTTTTTGTAGATATATACTAATATATACTTATATATCCACAAATAAGGAAGATTTTATATATATATATATTACATTATATATATATATCACATAAGATATATATTACATCTATATGAGAAACTCAATAATATATTGCTATATATAACTTTTTAAGAACAAACATATTTTTATAGCTTTTGTTATAGTTGCCTTTTAATTTTACATTTCCAGTTCTTTTCATTTATCCTATAGTTTTGAGCTATTATCTGGAATCATTTTATTAGTCCAGTACAGATTTGCCCCTACCCTCTTCCTTTGTAATATTTGACAGATATATTACATTTCTATATGCTTAAGGCTCATCAGTACAATTAAGTACATATTGTTTTATCTGATCACTTTTAAGTCAGTTGAGGAAATAAATAGAATAAGTATATATTTAAACTTTTACAATTGTATAATTTTTTTTTTTACCAAACTCTGATTTTTCCTGTCAGTTCAGGTTACTCCCTTGGGCCACTTGCTTTCAGCCTAAAAAAACCTTCCTTTAGTATTCCTTGTAAGATGGATCTCTCAGGTTTTGTATACCTGTGAAGTTTTCATTTGTCTTTGATTTTTTGAAATACAGCTTTGCTGAATGTAGGATTTTTGGCTGGCAGGTGTTTTATTTGAGCACTTTGAATGTGTTATCCCACTGCCAACTGGTTTCCATTATTTCTGATGAGAATCCAGAGGCCCATCTTATTGGGATTCCCTTTTACATGACGACTTGTTTTTCATTTGATGTTTTCAAGATTTTCTCCTTGTTTTAGGCTTTCATCATTTGTACTATCATTTGCACAGAGATCTTTTTATACTTAGCCAAGTAAAAATCCTTTGATCTCCTTGAATGTGAACATTAAAGGTTCTTTTTTACAAATTTTGCAAAGTTTTTCAGCTGTCATTTCTTTGAATATTATTCTACCCTTTTTTCTCCTCTCCTGGTGATTCTCCAATTATGCATATGTTGGTGAATTTAATTGTTTTCCATATTTTTCTGAGGCTGTGTTAATTTTTCTTCATTGTTTTCTCTGTTTTTTTTTTTTCAAATTGCATAATCTTCATTGGTCTATCTTCAAATTTGTTTTTTCTTCTGATGGTTCAAATTTAATTTTAGTCTCTTTAGTGAATTTTTAATTTCAGTTATCGTACATTTTTGTTCCAGAATTTCGACAGGGTTCTTTTTTATAATAGCTATTTCATGATATTCTCTCTTTGATGAGGCATTTTTATACCTTTTTTTTTTTACTTATTTAAGCATGTTTTGCTTCAGTTCTTTGAACATATTCATAATGGTTAACTTGCCTTTATCTATTAAATCTGACATCTGTTTACTCTCACATGCAGTTCCTGTTGTTTGTCCCCTCTCCTACTCCACATATAGGTAATATTTTTCTGTTTCTTTGCCTGCTTGAAGTTTTTGTTGTTGTTGTTGGAAACAGGCTATGTTAGATAATATATTATAGCAGCTCTGTGTACTGCTCTTCTCATCCTAGGGTCTCATTTTTATGTGCTTGTTCATTTGTTTAGTGATTGAATGGGCTATTTTAGTGAAGTCAATTTACCCACAACAATGTCACCCCTCAGGGAAGTACAGTTTTTGGATGACAGTGTTTTTTGTGATGTTTTCTTTGTTGTCTCCCTGACTGAATCCAGCTGCCAAGCTCTACTAATTGATAGCTGATTGCTCCTGAATTTCAACTATGCCCTGTTCCATATATTGTTCTTCAGACCTGGTATAATTAAGTTTGGGCTATTTTATAGGCAGAGTTTTTAGGGTCACTGTTTGACATTTTTGGTGACCACAAGAGAGCTCTTAGTTGTCTCATTTTGGGGTTCTCTTTCATTCTCTAACTGGTATATGGTTTAGCTTATATCTCTAATAAGTCTACCAGTCTGCTCTTTAGCTGCTTTACACCATAAACTCTATCGTTTTTGAGAGCTTCTTTATCTTGAAATTCTATATACTCTTGCAAATAAAGTTAGTATTATTGGAAGGTCTTTGAAATTCTGTGATCTATAGCTTGTCTCTTTTCCTGGACAAAATCTCTGAGCCATGGTTCTGGAGCTGGTACACTTCTAGTGATGTAAACATTGTTTTAGTAAGTGGTTGCTCAATGGAGGGGTTGGCAGCTATAGCTTTTGGTCAGCTTCTTTTTTACCTCTCCTGGTGTGGAATCTCCACTTTATGAGCAAGCTGGAATGAGAGTGATCATGACTTTAGTATACCCAGTGTTCTGCACCCAAGGTAGAGGCCCCATTTCACAAGTGGCCCTGGAGGAAGAAGGGAGCACCATCCTCTAAATCACACTTATCCAGAACTTAGCCTCTGCATCAGTTAGATAGCAGCAGAATGAGAAATGCTGATGTCCTCCTCCTTCTGACTAATAGCCCTCTGACTGAGAGGTGAAAGAAAAAGGAGCCCTTTGTTTTTTGGATTACTTTTTGAAATAGAACTTTTTTTACTGTGACATGGGAGAGGGAAACAAAGAAGTGGACCATGGTAAAGACCCCAGACTTGGTATCATTAAGTTTTAATAGTTTTTTTTGAATAAATATTTTTTATTTTCTGTATACTTTTAGAACCATTTTGAGAGAATTTAAATGCTTGTGGTTTTTTGGTATAATCAACAGTTTCACTGAAGAGTAGGTCTATGGATCTTTTTACACTGCCATGCTAGAGATAGAACTTCTTACTTCTTTCTTCTTTTCTAAAATAAACTGTAATTTTGTAATTTTTGTAATGCTGTAATTTTTGTAACGCTGTAAATTTTGAGCAAACTCTTCTTTAGCTACATCCCACAAATTATGATAAGTTGGATTTTCATTTAATTCAAAATGTTGTTTCTCTTCAGATATCTTATTAAATTCATATATTATTTAGAAGTGTGTTATTTAATACCTTTATATAGATCAAAGTTTCTTACATCACTCTTTCCCTTACAGAACTTTTTCCCACGAGAGCAAATACGCTAGTGATGATTTCTATAATTTTGATTATCTGAGAAAATCTGTATTTCTCCTTCACTTTTGAAGTATACTTTCACTGGCTATAAATTTCTAGGATGGTGGTATGTATCGTTTCTTCCAATCTTTTAAATACTTTATTCCACTCAAGTCTTGCTTGCATAGATTCTGATAAAAAGTCCACATTAATTCTTATCCTTGTTTCTCTAAAAGTAAGATATTTCTGTTTTAGTTTTCCTCTAGCTTCTTTAAAAAAGTTTTTCTTTGTCTTTGGTTTTCTGAATATGATATGGCTAGGTGTAGGGTTTTTTTTTTTAAATGATCCTGCTTGTTGTTTTCTGTTTCTTGGGTTTATATTTTAGTGTCTGTCATTGATTTTAGAAAATTCTTAACTATTTTTACTTTAAATGTTTCCTCTGCTTTATATTTTCATCCTTTTCCTTCTGATATTCTAATTATGTTCACATTACAGTTTTTAAAATTAGTCCCTTGTGTTAAGATATTTTGCTAGGTTTAAAAATTCAGTTTTCATTTGCTTTTTAATTTGAGAAGTTTTTATTGATTTATCTTCAGTCTCAGTGATTTTTCACATCTACCGACAAGATTATCAAAGTCATTGTTAATTTCTTTTATAGTATTTTTAATTTGTAGAATTTCCTTCTGATTATTTTTTAAATTTTCTATTTCTCTGCTTGTAATACTTATTTTTAGTTCCGCCAGGTTTCTCATTAAAGTTCTTAATGTATAGAAGTAATTTCAGATTTATTGTTTGATAATTTCATCATTTACATCATATGTGAGTTTGATTTTGCTGCTTACTTTGTCACTTCAAGTTTTGTGTTTTTTTTTCTTACATTTTGGCATTACTTTTAATTTTTTGTTGAAGGGCAAGCATGCTTTATCAGATAATAGAAACTGGGAAAAATAAGCCTTAATTTGAGGATTTATGTTAAGGTAAAACTTGTGTTGCGCTTAATGTTTGTTGTTGATATAGGTGCCAGAAGTTTAAAATTTGTCTAGCGTTCTTTTGTGTCTTCTCTTTTGACTTTGAGCTTTGCTAAGTATTTCCCCACAGAGAATCCACCTCTTGAAACGCATTCATTTACTGTTGTTATGTGAAATCCCTGTTGATGTGGTAATAAGGTGTGGAGGAAAAGTTGTGATGTAAGACCTAAAATTAATATATTGTATTGCCTGACATTTGAAACTAGATGCTACGGCCATGCCACCTGGAAATGCCTGATCTCATCTGAAATGTGGTGGACTTCAACACAAGACTTAAGGACAAGACCCTCTCCTCATCATGCTTCAGAGGATAAGGCCTTTTGCCAAACAGCTATCTTTATCATAAAGATAATGCATGGTACTTAATTATCTGAGTGGGCTTCAGTTCACTGCCAACCCACAGAATTAATCAAACAAGCCAATGACGTCCTCCCAAGGAACTAGGATCACCTCACCCTCTTTACACTACAAAACCTGCTTTTTACCATCCATGATTACTCATTTTGTTTTTGAGTTCACTCTGTCCTTGCATAACTGTGTATTCCTCCCCAGGATGTGCACATGAGTGACTAATAAACTACTTTTGATATCATTTGTCCCAAATTGAGTGTCATGTGTTTGGCCATCCTCATAATCCTAGAATAAAATACTCCCTTACCAACGGGGTGAAAGAAAGTGGTTTAAATAGAAGTGTTCTGCAATCTCATGATTAAATCTCTTTATTTTAGTAGGCTTGTATCTGTGGGCTGTGAATTTCATAAGTTGTTTTCCAGTGGTAGTCTTTTCTACTTTAGATGAGACAAGAAGGCTGGAGTGGGCAAAATGCCACTTCTGCCAGTTGGAATAATTCTCTGGTAAAAGTCTTTTGCTCTGAAGTATAGGCTTTTGTTATGTAGACCACTCTGGGCATATTTCATAGTGATTATCATTTTGTCCTCCTAGGAAAGGCTTGAGGTGATCTTTCTCTGACTTTCACTGTGGGAACCTGATAGGATTACTGAATGTAACAGCCACAAATGTGTAGGGGCCAGCATAGAACTGAGGCTTCCAGTAGTTTGTCTTTCACATTACTTTGCACTCTACCTCTAGTACTTCTGAAAGTAACCTTTTAAGTGTACCTACCAATTTATGTCTCCAGCATCTTCTGCTCCAGATAAAATATCTCACCTATGACTCTCTGGCTTCACCTGTGTCTCCAAATTTTGGGGTGGCAGTTTATATTGAAATCTTAGTTCTCTGATGGTCCTAAGATTTTCTATTTGTTCAGCTTTATCTTGTGAGAAAGTGAGTGATTACTTTTAAGCATTTAATATATTAGAGCTGAAACCAGAAGTGCTGCACATTTTTTTCTTTTTTAACTTTCTGACTCATATACTATTTAATTATTCAAATGTAAATGTGCATGTTATCAATGTCATTTAAACAAGAGCATTTTTTCAAGACCTAGTTTTCTTCTTTTCTTTGAGGAAGCTGTGGAGTCTTAATTTTGGTTATCATCACTTTAATGCATAATTCAGCCTCTGCAGATACAGAATGGCAACTATTTCAAGAGATTCATTAAGATTCTTACAGTCACAGAAAAACTCCACAAGAGATAATTTTTCTGCCCTGCTGGTCTTTCTAGAGAAACACACATGGAACTATTCTTTGTTATTATTTTGTTTTATTTTCTATTATTTTGTTTTCTAAACACACATGGAACTATTCTTTGCTATTATTTTTTTTTGTTGTCAATGGTGATGCCCCCTAGGGCCTGCGGTTGAGACGTTCTAAACCTTTTCGTTCTTAAATTTCTCCTTTTGATCGAATATATAGATATTTGCACAAAACATAAATATTCTACTCAATGAATCAAGAAAAAGCTAAATCTTTTAAAATCATAACCCAGCTAAATCATTACTCAAAAGTCCCCCTTATATTTCAAATTCTCCTTATCCCTAATATGTCTGTTACTGAGTTCCTCCTTTAACAATTTAATGATTCTCTCAGGATTTATTTCAAGACCCAATTCCTCTATGACTTTCCACCAACAAGTAAATCCAAAGGAAGAAGTGCTTCACAGGGTATAAATGGATGCAGTCAAGAACTCATGCTCCTTTCTCTGAGTGGTGCTACAATAAGAGCTTTGTTCCTAATTTCTAAAACCATGAAAACCCTGTTTATAAAGACAAAAGGCACAGGTTACCTCAGTATCCTAAATTATAGCACATTAGGTTCAATACTTACAGAGACTCCTTAGTAATAAAGCAGTATCTATTTCAGGCCCAATTCACAGTCAACTCTCCAAAGAGGCACATTCAAGACAATGAACTGATGTGCTGAATGAAATGGTGAAATTTCTATTCATATGAAACTTTATAACTTTCTATTTTTATATGTAAAGTACACTTTATATATTTTTAGCAGTACTTTGTATACAATTTATGAATCACAAAATCAACATATAGAGGGTACATGCATAAAATATTTATGTGATAAAAATTTTGAAGATCCTCAATGTTTATAATTTGGTGCTGTTGACTTCATTTGAATTTCATTTATCTTAAGATCCCTGTTCTTAAAAAAAACAAAGTGATACTTTGATATTTGTGCTTTTTTTTTTTAATCTGAGGAAAAAAAACGTATCAATATATGGTGTGTTGAGAAGTAAACTATTAGGTGGCCAAATTTTACAATATTCCTCCTTCTCATAACTATTCATATTGAAGTTTTTGAAGTTAACAGTAATGATCTTGGTATTTATTGTTAATTCCCTGATTCACATTTAACTCTCTGCCTGGAATTCCCTTCCTTGTTCTTATATTTTTGACAAACAAACTATATATATATATATATATATATATATATATATATATATATGTATATATATATATATGTATATATATATACACACATGCACACACATATATATATGTATGTATATATATAAATTTAAATATATATATTTTAAATTAAAAATATTAAAATTAAAATATATTATAATTTATTTAATTTATTAGAGTAATAGGATTAATAAAATTACATAGGTTTCAAGTGTACAATTTTATAATACATCATCTATATATTCATTGTGTATTACCACCAAAGTCAAATCTTTCATCATCATATGTTTGACATCCTTTACCCTTTTCTCCTTCCACCATTCAAATATACAGTCAAATGCATGAAACATAATTATTTCTTTCAATGAATTAACAAAGCTAAAATTTTATAATATAGTAATTACCCATTTAATAAAATTATCACTCAAATCTTTTCTTAATGCCCTCAAGAGTGCCCCTCAAGTCTCTTCTCACTCACTGTTCCCGATCTCTGTTTAAATTAATGATTATTCAGATTATTTGCTCAGTTTTGATTTATATAAAAGGTGTAGCTTGGTATACATGCTTTTGTATTTACCTTCTTTGCCTCAACCTTGCCTGTGATATTTATGTATGCTATTAAGTATAGCTATCAATTATTATTTTTTATTGCTCTGTAATATTCCATTGAATGGATATACCACAATTTATTTACTCATTCTACTACTTATACTACAAATGATACATTTGTATCTTCACTTTGGACTATTGTGAATGCTGTTGTTCTAAATATATGCACATGTCTATTAGTGCACATGAGGAAGTGTTTATTTGGCAAACATTCAAGGATATGAAATGGCTGAGTCATAGGGCACATAAATTTTCATTTTTTATAGATAGTGGCAGATTGATTTCCAAACTCCCTTGTATTACATATAAGAAGTTATAGACATAATTATTAGATGAAATAGATTTATCCTAACAGTAGGTAGATTTTAATATAATTTTCTCAGTAATTAATAGAATAAGCAAACAAAATTAATGAAGATATAAACAATTTGAATAATCTTAATGCAATGAATATATATGAAACACTGCACCCAACAACTATAGAAAATACATTCTTTTAAAATATCCAAATAGTAGTTTCAAAAATTGACTTTATGCTGGTCTATAAACTGGTGAATGGAATTATATAAAGTATGTTCTCTGATCTGAGTAGCATTAACCATGAAATCAATAAGAAAAAGTAATTAATACATTTTTAAAGAAATTCATGAGTCAGAGGAAATATCTCAATGGAAGTCACATCCCATATACCATTCACCTGAATGGCTATAATTGAAAAGAAAGACAATATCAAGTGCTGACAACAATGAAGAATAACAAGACTTTCATAAAAATACAACTTCGAGTTTCAGTTCATTTCTTTCATGTAGATTTCTTTGCTCTTTCCTTCCTCAGCAGAATGAGTACTTTTTTCTTTGTGCCCTAACAGTATCCTACAAAGTATATTAATTTACATGCATGTTTCTTTTGCTTATTTGAGCTTCCTTAAGATGAATATCTTAAATATTTGACAAAACCCTAAATAGATAATAGAAATGCAATAAATATTTAAGGAGGTAAATGAAAACTCCCAGCATATATTACCAGCTTCTTTTTCCAATAAAAATTAGCTTACTAGGCTAAGAATTTCAAGAGCTATGCTACAAAATCTCCATCTTCTTAGCTAGCAGGTTTCTGATACAACTATTGATTCATGTTTCAGTGCATTTTTCTTTTGAGCATCAGACATTAAGAACTTCTTATTACATATCTGAGAAAGTTACACCACAGGTATGCTTGAACAAGTTTATTATTAATTTATCCATTACAATATGAAAAGAAAAAAATTCAAAGAAATGAAATTCAAGTTTAAAATAATAATAAAAAAACTTGTGAGAGAAAAAGTTTGGGGAACATATTACAGTGGAGAAATTACTTGATTATATAAAATATATATTTTGAGGGTATTTTAAAGGGAGCAGTGCATTCCAGAAAGTCCTTATGGATGCATTGTTTTAGAATGTGAGAAATTAAGAAACAACAGTCCTATATTCTAGAAACTGATAAATAATTTAATTCAGTCTTGATTTTTCTGTGATGGATTGCTTTTATCTTCTTCCACAGACAAAGGGACCTCAAATTAGCAAGAAACACTTTTAAGGAGAGAAAATTAAAGAACTAGATAACTATATAATCAATGCCCCATATCGGTTTATTAGCTGAGACATTTGCATACAGCAGGCTATTTAGGAAGGTTGTCTTCTTCACTGCTTCTCTCTGAGGCAAACAGCTACTCTCATTAACCTGCTTTGATGAGGAAGCCCATGCTTGCCATTCACTATAGTACCTATTCTTTCCCTTGGGATCCATAGCTAATTGGTTGATCAGTGCCAGATTCCATAATACTCTGTATAAACTGAACCATGACATGTGAGGTGTGCTTTTTTTGAAGGTTTATTCTGTATAAATGCAATAGTAATTAACTTATTATTTTTCTGAGAAATTTTAACCAGAGATGTTAAGCTTATTTATTAGTTGAGTGGAAATGAAAAACTAAAGAACTCATAGAGAAGTCAGAAAGTGTAGAAAACAAGTAGAGTCAGGAAGAGCCACGATGTGTTAGTCTCCAAAGATGGTGTTATCAACCTTTCCCTCTTTGTATGAAGATGTCTCTCTAACCCTTTAAGAAACAAAATCTCTTCTCTGTTTTTCTTTATCTAGATTTGCCTCATGACTTATCTGGATGCATAGAATGACATAAAGCCTGAAAGATTCTGCTTTTGCTGGTATATTCATCTACCAAATAAAAAATCTGATTACTTAGAGACCAACATGATGTGAGGAAGAACAAGCTACCGATGTAGAAGAGGGCATGTGGAGGAGTACTGTGATAGCAGAGATGTGAGTGAGAACTCCTTAAACTTCACAACCTAACACAGCTGAAGGCAGTTAAGGCACTAAGGCTATGCAATAAAGAGCAGAACCATGCACAAACATCCTGTCAACCCCCCAAATCAAGAAAAATAATAAATAGTTGTTGTTTTATATCACTGGGTTTTGGAAATATTACACAGCAATAGATAAATATGAGCAATGAATAAGAGTAGGTAATTAAGCAGAAACAAAAATACCAAAAATATGTCCTGAAGAGAGATTGTTTATTGATACAGACAAAATGGTCCAGGTTGTGAGAGAGATGAGCCAAAGCATGTAAAATGTCTGAATCCTCATAGGAAATCAAAGTCTGTTGCTGGCTAAGGGGGTTAATAGTAGTTGTGAAATTTTTATTCTTACTTTTTTTGATTATTTAAAATTTTGTGTTTAAAATCATCATTCTTTCTCCCCGCCTTCTTATCCTGTTCTCTACCTAAATGTGTGCTTTGCCATCTATATATAATGACTGGCAAATAAAAAGTAACAATCCTAATGTTGCTGCAAAAAGAAATAGGGGAAAGAATGTTTTAAAATTAAGACTACAAATGAAATGGTTTAGATTGGCTAGTGTGGTCTGGATACCCTCTTTTTTTCCTGCTCTGCTGTATTTTTTCTGAATCCAGCATCACACTGCAAAATGCAGTTAGAGAATGGAGCTGAGCTGCTTGTGGAATATCACCTTGGTGCTTATTCCAGAAAACTCCTGCAAAGCATTGTTAAATTTACTTTTAGAGTTCTCCCATTATTTTCTGGCTATTGGCCAGAGATTTCAGTTTCTCATCATGTGAGCCTCTTTGTAAGATGATAAAGTATCTGAATGTCTATATGACATGGCTCCTAGTTTCTCCTAGAACTAGAAATATAAGAGGGAGGGAAAAAAAGAAAGTGAATCCATGATGAAAGACACAGACTTTTATAATATAATCTTAGAAGTGATATACTGTAACTTTTACCATATATGAGAAGGGGACAATAGAAGGGTGTGAATATCAGAAAGTAAGAATTAGTGGGGGTCACCTTGGAGATTGACTACAATGAATGGGCATTTGATCTAGAAAAAATATATGAATTAGAAATATTTCAACATACCTTCTCTAGATACAAATATTAAATTGTTGTCAGTCATCATTGTAAAATAATTACCAGTTGTTGAAGTAGGTGATGATGCTTATTTGGCCAATTCTATCTTCTGACATTCATTTCTTGGTGACATTGCTGTGGTCTCTCATGACTGATAGTAAATGTTGATACATATTTAGTGCAAGTCACATTAACATTCTTAAAAAATGAAAATCGAATACTTAATTTTTTCATTTAACATACTTTCACTCTTTTGAGCTCATTACTACTGAAAACAATTTTTACAAGACAAGAAAAAAAGGTGTTACCAAACAGTAAACAAAATACTTGTAGTTATGCACTGTATGGTAAATGACCAAACCTTTTCAGCAACACCACTCAGGTTAACTTCCATACATCACTATAGCAGGATTGCTCAGCTTTTTTATTTTTCCCACCCATTTCATACACCTAAGATGTAATTTCTCCTCATTTCTCACTGACACAACCTACTGGAGGCCTGGTGGCTTTGTGCGTCTTACTTATTATGACAGAGGCAACTATCTTGAATACTTTCTCACCTAAGTACTGAGAGAGGAAAGAATTAGATGTGGCCAGATGCTCCTGCCTAAGGGCAGTTTGTTTTCATGTGCGTTCCCTGAAAGCACTCCTTAGAAGGAAGCTGCTGGTTTCCTTGTGTCTAAAAAAATATGTGAAAGAAGGATGCATAATGTCTGACTATCTTTCAGGTTTAACCATGTGCAAAGTGAGAAATATTTTCTGCATGTGTCTCATTCGTGATTGGAAGAGACCATGGAAGATGATTAAAGTACAAAGTGGAGATGTAAAAAACTCATATTGACTTATTTTTGTGTAATTCTAACAATAATATTTGGTTATGATTCCATTTACATCAAGTTCAAAATCAAGAAGAACTAATCTATTACATTAGAAGTCAGAATATTCACTTCCTTTGGGGAGGCATCAACTGGAATGGGCCTGAGGAGTCTGTAGGTTGCTTAAAATGTTTTCTGTATCTTGATTTGGGCAATAGTTACACAGGTATATACATATGCAAAAGCATATTAAGCTGTCTATTTAAAACTTTTAGACTTTTTCATATATAACTTATACCTAATTTTAAAAACATAATAAAAAAGGAAAGTAATACTGAGTTAACTATGAAAAGTCAATGAAAAAGTACTAAATGCAACACAACTGTTTCAAACAAAGAATAAAAAAAGATTTATGCTTATCTTTCCTATAAGCCAAGAGTCAGAAAGCTTTAAAAAAGTTTAGCTTTTGTTTTTTTCTTAATGATCTCTTTCAATTTTCAGTACCCCTTCCCCACAAAATATTGCTGTCATCTCACATACAAACAAACAAATGAAGTCACTATAACCAAACACACAACAATAAAACTTCATGTATACAGGTGTGTTTCACATTACAGAACCTGAAAATGCCAAAATTAAAATAATTTTACAAAACAAAAATGTCAGGGTTAATTACATGATCATGGTAATCTATTACCAAGATCCTTGTTATCTAAAACTATAATATAATGCTTATTTATTAAACTTACATGTAAACTTTATATATTTAGTGCCTAAAGCAAAAGATGCATTTACATGTTAAATTCTAGATACCACTTGCTAATTCCACAGACTTGTTGTTCTAATTCTGTAATTGCTGAAAAATAAACAAAGGAACTTAACATTGTCTGTGGTCATAAACATAGTGCTTCTCAAAGATGTGACATGGTGACAGAAGCAGGGAAGAGCAGCTAGCAAATGTATGAATTAGTGTTTCATTTACATTCTGTTTTCAAAGAAAATAACTTGTTAGTAATATATCACTTTATCTTCATTGAATTTTCACTGGTAAAATCATTATTCACTGGTTTTGGAATGAACACTTGAAAGTGATGACTTCCATTAGATGGAAATCTAACGCTACATGAAAATTAACACAATTTATTACCAAATAATACTTTATACTAATCTAGCTCTTTATACTTTTCATAGTGTCTGCATTTTATACTTTTTTATTGATCTTCAAAATAACTCTGTGAGGGACAGAATAGCATGCTTATCTTCACATGTTTGGGGAAACTGAGGTCAAAAGTAGAGTGTGGAAGAATTGTAAGGAGGTTCACCTCCAGGTGACTGATATCTTATCAATTAGACCACGCTGCTGCTTTTTTCTATTGTCTTTATTGACATAAAAAAAGAATGTCTTAAATGAAACAAGAATAATATTAGATCTGACAGCAGAACATAATTAGGTCCTTTTGCTAATTCATATTCTCATTTTTGTTTGGCACTCAAGGTTAAGTTGAAAGTCACAAATTGCATTTTGCCTTTAAAAAGAAATCTTTTATATTCTCTAGTGATTAGAAGGTCATCATGATGCTAGTATTATGAGTACTGTTTAATCTCATTTCTGATTTGTTTTTTCACTGGCCTCCTATTTACCTACTAATTGCTCAAACCCCAGAAACAGAGAATTCTGGATTTTACTTGATGTCTTTTGAAATCTGTGGGATTCAAAGCCGCTTGCATCCCCACCCCCCAAATCATCACAGAACAGCAAACAAGAAGTAGGGTGTGGAGCTAAGGACCCTGGAAACATGTGTCCAATTAGCAGAGAGAAAAGAGGGAAGTTTAAGACAGAGGCTGGAATCCAGAGTCCAAAAGTTGAAGTTTAAATGCTGACTTCAATTGGGAAGACCTCATGAGTTACCTACCTCTCTCAGCCATGAGTTACCTACCTCTCTCAGCCATTTGTAAAGTGGAGAATATTGATAAATATTTGCAGAATAACTGGGAGGATTAATTGTGGAAAATGTAGGCAAAGGGCCTAGAACACTCTAGAAATGACATGTATCATAACAGGTGGGATAGGAACATTAACCATAGGAAGTATAAAATAAAAATATTTCAGGCAATAAAGAGAGGGAACTGTTGTTCAAGGACAAAGGGAAGATCAACCACCTTCCAGGCCTCTCTCTTGCTGCCCTATAATGAATGAATAATCTTTGTTTCCATAATACTGTGTTTACATAGCTCTCTGATTGCAAGCACCAAATAATTACAAAATGACTATTAATGAAAGATTTAGATTTTTTTTAAATTAAAGTTTTCACATTTTGCATGTAAATTCATTGATTATGCATAAAGAGTTCAGGAAAGCCTTGTGGCTTTATTAAATTGATCGGCATCTAATAACTTAATTATCTGCAGAAACAGATGTTACTTCCACTGAAAACAAATTATCCTATACACAGGGAAGAAAATTAAAACATTGAAAACTGGCGATCTTTAAAATGACCATGTTGAAGCTAAAAAAAGAGAGAAACAACAAAACATTAAGACTGCTGATTCGGGCTCAACTTTAATGTTATCCAAATGGTTTTTATTTTGAATAATTTTTTACATTTTATTTGACTCCAGTTTAGGAGATTATGCCTGTACACACACACACACACACACACACACACACACACACACACACACATACATTCACAACAGACTTTGGTATTGTTAAAATCCAGGAGATAGTGAGGTATTTCCTTCTTTCAGATTCCTAACTGAATTGTGATCTTGTTCATCCTGGGAAAAGAAGTGGCAATGCTCAGCTCTGTTCAGCTCTTTGAAAATAAAGTCTTTGCCTAAGAATTACCACTGACATAAAGAGTTCTGAGAGTTTTTTTCCCCTGTGCCCCCAGCCTTCTTCTTAGAGCACTGGCTTCCAGTTTATTTCCTCTACTACTTCTTCTTTTAAAGCAGGCTCAACTCATGACAATGACATCTCAGTTTTCTGTGAATAAACCTCTCCCATATAACTTGGTCCAGAATTCTTTACTTTGATCAAACAGAAACACACTTCCATTTTGGGGAAACATCTATTGTGTTTGTCTTAGATGCATAAGGTGGGACTAGATTTTTTTTTAAATGACTCACAGGCTACAGTCATAAAATCACAAGAAATTTAAGTGAAAATGACCTTAAAGATTATTTACTCCTTGCTTCTCTCTCATGGATGGAGAACTGAGCCCAAATTATGTTAAGGGATGTGTCCAAGATCACAGACAGAAAGATAGACACTGTCAGAATTAGAACCTGAAAATGCTGCATTTGAGAGGACTGAGCTGGGTTTGGGAAGACTGCTACCAGAGTAGATACTGAGGAGTATGTTGTTGCAGGCAATAGAGCCGGTTGCATCAGCACACGTAATTCAAAGTTATTGATGATGGCAAAGATTGACAGAAGGGCAGTCAATGGTACATTTTGGGAGAGAGATAGTGAGGGGCTGTGGGCAGGAGGTGGTCTCTGGAGCTCAGCTGAAGGTTAGAAAGAGCAGAGCAGAGGGACTATGTCTATCTTTCTCTTTATTAATAATTATAATAGTTACCACTTATTGATAAGACCCCGAAGCATTGTTCTAAGCACCTAATTTGTGCTAACTCATTCATCCTTAGAACTCTGTGGGCAAGTATCTTCTTATCGTCATTTTACAGATGAGGAATCTGAGGCACAGAGCAGGAAGTGGTTGTCCAAGACTTATGACATGCCAATAGATAAGACAGAACTCATCCCCAGGCATACTGACTCCAGGGTCCCAGTTCTTAACCAAACCACTGTGCTGCCTTTCTGTATCCCACTGCCAGAGCCAATGTCTGGCACTTAATAAGTAATGTATTAGTTGGTTGTATTTGATATCAGAATGAACAGATTTAGCTTCTGTGAAGCTGTAAATTTTACCAATTACTCCAGACTCATTTCAAATCCCTTTCCATGCTTCCCACTCTCCCCCACTCACTGTATTGTAACTCTGGATAGGGAGAATAATGCACTGCCATCTAGACTTCCAACCTATAAGCCACTTGCCAAAGACAGAGCAGACAGGTTACAGCTCATGGATTATCTGAACTGACTGTAATTTTTCTAACAGGCTAAGGTGGGCTGAAAAGGGCATTCATGTGCTAAATGGCATAGGATGGCATTTCGTTACTTTTCTTTTTTTTTTTTTAGTCTTTTAATTGACTCCTAATGCCTGGAACATAGTAGGATAGAACTTACATTTTTTCCATTTATGCTTTTTACAGATGTATTGGAAAACTTTTCTGGTCCATACATGGCCCATGAGGGCTAGCGGAGCCCAGATCTCTTAAAATTTGGAGCTCAGTAGTGAGAGAGAAACCCTATCTCTTCAGAGGTGGAGAGATTAGTGCTGGGTTTCTGGGTTGTGGCTATAATCATCTTCACACCAATAATTAAATACTCATTAAATACTCACAGGTTTTCAACAGGAAACCAGCATTTCTTAAATGGAAGTGATTTCATTTGGGGAAGGTCCTCCAAAACCCTCTACCCATTTTTTTTAGGAAGGCGTACAGTCTTATTAGCAATGTGTACTCTACCAGAGTTTAACTTTACCAAAGCCAGAACATTAGCCTAAACTTGAGTGTTCACATAACAGAGCTGCACCTGAGCAGAACTAGGAAGTTATTAAAGATGCCCATTTTGTCATCAGACAGATAGAAGGCATTCAGTGGTGGACATATTGCTTGTGCCAATAATTTCAAATGTATTTCCAACCCTTGCACGAAGGATAAAGACTCTCTATCATATTTCTATGAATTAAGTAGTATTATCTCATTTTCACATGAGCATGTCGAGCCTCAGAGCTCAATCACCTGATTCTGGAGTGAAACCATTCTTCTTTATTTTACTTCTGCTCCCAAATTACCATGACTAACCCCCTGCATTGTGCTGGCCCCTCTTAGGCTTTATAACCTGCTTCTGAGCATGTAGTCTGCCTCTGAGTCTTCCTGTAGTACTTATTTCCGGCATTTCTCCCAGTGCTCTCTAATGCCAACAATATCTTGATACTGAACTTACGTAAGATGTGGAAATTGACATTATTTGTTGAATGAGCTAATTTTAGCATTGAGCCAGGAAGAAGTTTTGATACACACTGCCATCATAAGAATATTTGTGGGTATAGTAGTTTTAATTGTGACACATGTTTTTGAGTACTCCAGCCAGCAAAGCTAGCACATGGTCACTGTCTTTTTCTCATGATTTCTTGGGGCTTGGACTGTATGATTATTAGAAAGATATACAGGGACGTAGCCCAGCTCGTCTTAGTTTGGTTTCATGTCAAAGTGTTTTCACCTCTAAAATACTACTGGTAACAGTAGGGGAACAAATCTACAGAGATGAATAATGTGACACCCTAAAAAAGCAACATCTATTTGTTAATTCACTTGCTCATTTGCCAGTTTTTTCCACAAATGATTCTGAATGTTTAAGAACCCCAGAACCCTGTGCTAAGAACTGCAGCTAGAGGACTGAGTGTGACTCTCACTGACGTCCTCACCCTTTGTAGACTTAATAAGGGAGAGGAACATACAAATGTCCACCACAAAACAATGGTTACATGTAGGAGGAAGCACAGAGTGCCACAGAATGCCATAAACTAAGAGGCCCAAGATTTCTCAGAGGAGCTGAAGGTAAAACTAAACCTTCAAGGAATTACTAAGGCATTTTGAGGAAGGAGGACATGACACATAGAGCAAAGAAGTGTGAGAGACTATTGGAGGTTCACTGAGTTGTTCCATACTTATGTTGTTGGTGGTGATGGATGTGTGGGAGTGAGTGTTTTGGAAACGGAGAATGATAAGGCTGGGGCATTTTGCAGTGATATTAGCTTGAAGGATCACATTGAGGCAGCAACAGAAGATAATGCAGAATGAGGGATGATGAGGGAGCCATGAAAGCTTAGTTTCCTGTGCTTGGGAGAAGAGATAAAGATTCAGCTATAAGATTAGTATACATCAAGCCTGTTACAGGTTTCATTCTCTGGAAGATGATGAGTCAGAATATTATAGGCAAGGTATGATTTAGGGACCAATATCAGTGGAAGAGAGGGTGAGGATCTAAGATTGGGCAGAAGGAGAACCTGAAAAGACACCGGAGCGCTACAATTTTGCATTGAAATTGACTGATAGTCATTAGATGTGACCTGCTCTGGGATCAATGTTTACTTAGACAAGGCAGTTCTTTGTGCTGAAGCAAACCCCAAAAGTGCTGAGGCTATCTACCTGTCACATTCTCAATAGCTGGGGCAACAAGGCCCCTCTTGAAAGAGATCTGTGTTGCACAGCTCTATGTCTATTCAAAACATCTGGTATAGGGAACATCAATTGATTTATTTCTCACAACAACTCCATGAAGTTTTGCAGATTAAGGGACTGAGATTCAGAGAATCCATTGGTCATCCTCACATAGGCTGCTCCTGATGACTCGTGGCCCCCACTTCTTCCACACCTTCCAGTGCTTCCTGCACTCTGCAACATAAAGTGTTGAAGACCTACAAAGCTTTTCTGAAAATTAAGCCCTAGTTGGGAAGAAAAGATTGAAAAATATAAGAAAATGCAAAAGAATCTTTGGTCTTGTTATCTAGTGTTGTTGAAATTTTCACTACTACCAATGAGGAGTTAACTAACTCAGCATGGGTCGAGATGGTTTGGGGATCTGCTGTGAGACCAGAGTTTTATTGGACTGAAGAACTCTATTTAAATTTTTATAAACAAAATGCTTCCATAAATAGTAATGCCATATTATCAGTCAAGAATTATGTAGTCACACCATGGATCAGTATCAAAGCTTAATAATCGCTACCAGGGTCAGAAATTGAGAAAACTCACAGAATCATGCCCAAGATCACTTTAATTTTATTGTAAAATTTATTTAAAAATTGTATTTAAAAATAACAAGAGTAAAGGCAGAGTAATGCCTACTATATTTTACTCTGAGTGGTTATAACTGTTGTGAAATGTAGTCTACAATGACATTCGCTTTTTAGCATGCAATTACCACAAAGCTATTTTCCCCCAACATTTATCTGCACATTTTTTTAGCCTAACCTATGTGTTACACTACAGAAGACAGGGTCAAACGGATCATAGATTCACATGTAAGAAAAACAGGAACCCTCCAGAGAGCATAATGATTTGTTTCAGTGAGGTGGAGTGAGCCAGGGAGAGGGAAGAGGTGTTACGAAGTATTAGCTAATGCTGCTCAATAATTTACCAATCAATTAAAATGCCATTATTATTCTCTTTTGCCACTTAGCTTCTGTGATATTTAAAGGTCACATGGGCGCTATTGGGGAGGACAGCTATTAGCAGATACATGAAAATAGCATTTCCCATCTCTGTAATAGGGTGTGTCAAGGTAATTTGTGTCCTAGCTTAAGTTACACTCATCAGCACACAAGGGCAGATGTTTGACAAATCTAGTATCCTAAAAGCAATGAGCAGAAGAAAAAGTACTCAAAGTCCTGAAAGGGTATAGATAACTAGGGAAGCAAAATAACATTTGATATTACATAATTTTTAAAATTTTTCCAGTTGAGATTGGAGATTTGTTTCTGAAGGGAATATTCAGGCCCCCCTGCCTAGATTGATTTCCACATTGACAAGGACTACACTAATCAATAATGAGTGACTTGTTTGAGATCATACACAATTTAGCTATAATTAAAATTTGTCAACTACTAAATAATAATTGGATTTTCTTGAGCATTTAGTTTGTCAAGGGCTGTGTTAAATCTTGCATGCATAATATCATTTATCACAATAATAACATAGGCAAAACTATATTCTCTCCATTTTACAGACAAGAAAACTGAGACAGAGCTGCTCAGTAGCATGTTTGAAGTTTCATCAGTAATAAATGATGAAACCTGGGCCACTATTCTTGAAACTTCACAACTATCTTTGTTAGTTAGAATTGGTCTATTATTTCTTTCTTTCCCCAGATATATGTTGAATTTTACCAATGGGTCATACTGTGAATGACCTGTAGAGGTGAGCTGGGCCATTAAGGTATTTATTTAACAAAATAATATAATTCACAGCTGGATATGCAACATATGTTCAAGAAATGCTTATAGAGAGAGAATGTAAATGAATATTAAATTTCTATTTTGAAAGACTGATCAGTGAAAGAAATGGTGTCATGTCCCACATTCATATACTTCTCCTTATTACCTCAGTGTTTATAGAAAATGTTACACATACTAAATAAACTGTTACAGAAGAAATGGCTCAATCTGAAAGTTCAAGGTTCTCTCTGCATGAACATCCATCTTAACTCTGATTGTCGGTATAGTCTGATTATTCATCACATTGGAAGGCAACATAGTCTAGTCACCAATCATTGCTTGGAATTTTATTTTGATTAAAGAGTTCATCTGGAAGGTTTAATCTGTATTCTTCTGAATACAATCTGAAATTCTTCTTCTGCTCAGTAAGGTCTCATGAGAGTAGGATCCGTGAGCCAAGCAGAATAGGACTGGCCACAGAGGTATGAGATGAACGAGATGCACACCCCTTCCGTGCCCCTTCTTTTTCAAGTCTCTATTCATTTTCCACCTCATCTACTTAGGGCATTTTCTTCACAGCAGTGACATTAAGAAAGACAGCCATGATGAAGGCAAAAGTTTACAGAGCACTTAGAATTAGGAAAATGAGTTTGAGGCCCAGCTCAACTATTTCAGAACTTTGTGAGCTTGTGCAAGCCACTGTAGAGGCTGAGTCGTAATTTCCTCCCATGTATAATGTCAACTTCATAGGTTTTTGCTTTTTAAATGGTTAAATGAAATAAAAAAATTTCTGTTGTTTTTTTCTTATACATCATGAGTTCCAATTATGTTAAACTAATGGTGTTCTTTGGTGTTCACATGCTTTCTTTCTTTGTCCTAAGTCTTCTTACACACATTGTTTCTATTGCCTTCAATTTCTTTCCCTGCTTCACCTGCTAAAAACTGCAGGTCCAAGCAGATCACAAATGGATTAGCAGCTCATGGAGAACAGAGGCAAATGATTAAAAACTCCAAGACCATTTTTAAAAACTCTATTCTGTTTCTTCCACACATTAATAAAATGCTAAAAGCATCTAAAAGGGATTTTTAGTAAAAATAATTAGATATTTATCATCTTACATTTTATTAATGCATTTGGTTTTCTTATTATGCTATTTTAAATGACATTTAAAAATATCCTCCTTACAAAATATTTTAAATTAAAACTGAAATAATCTATGTGGAGTGCTTCTGTTATTTAAAGTGAACACAGAAACTTGAAAAATCATTTGAGTTTCTAATAAAAAAATAATTGGGTTCCAAAAGAGAATTATGATAATTATTAGGTGTTACAAAATAGAAATTATACTAAATTTTCAATTAAGAATATAGAAGTGCAACCTCAAACATGTGCTTGAGAACAACTTTTAAGTTCAATACTTATGTTTTATAGATCCCCAAAATGACTTAGGTTATGAGAGACAACAAAAGAGGACCAAGTGGATTATTATAAAATTTTATCGTCTAGAAAACTCTGAAGGGTAAGGTTAAAGACTTTTTATTGATCAAAATCTGAGTTTAAGTTTAATAATGATTGTGATAACCCCTAAAGTCAAACAGATTTGAGGTGAAGCTCCAGAAGGATACACTTAACCATCATCCTATTCTTATTTCATTCGTGTCATAACAAATGACACGAATGAAATAAGAATATTTGTGCCCTAATCTAGAGAACAACTCTCATCTTCATTTTTCTTTAGTAACAGCTTTTTTGAAATATAATTTACATACTCAGAAATACTCTTATAAAGTACACAACTCATCATTTTAGTATATTCACAGAGTTCAACCATCAGGACTAATTTCAGAATATCTCATCACCCCAAAAGACACCCTATACCATTAGCAGTCAGTTCTTATTCACTCCTCCTCATCCCCTGAAAAACACCAACCTATTTTACCTCTATGGGTTTGTTTAATCTGGCCATATAATATAAATGGAATCATACAATACATTGTCTTTTGTACCTGAAATCTTTCCTTTAACATGTTTTAAAGATGTAGCTTGTATCAGCATTTTATTTCTTTTTATTGTCAAATTATATTGTGCAAATAGATCATATTTTGTTTATCCATTCATCAGTTGATGTACATTTGGGTTGTTTCCACTTTGGGCTATTATAAATAATGCTATGATAAACATCTGTATACAGGATTTTGTATGCTTTTTATTATCTTAGGTATACACCTAGGAGTGAAATTGCTGGGTCATACTACAACTCTAAGTTTGACATTTTCAGAAACTGACAAATTTTTTCAAAGTGACAGCACAATTTTACAATTCAAATAGTAATATATGAGATTCAATTTCTCCATTCTCAGTGACACATAATGTTTTCTATCTATTTAATTTAGCTACTATAGTGGGTATGAGAAAGTATCTCGTTGTGATTTTGATTAACATTTCTCTAATGGTTAATGATATTGAGCATCATTTTTTGTAATTATTAGTCATTTGTATATGTTTTTTAAGATAAATATCCATTCTGGTCCTTTGTCCATTTTTAAATTGTATTATTTGCAAAAGTTCTTTATTCTGAATACCATCCCTTACCAACTTTATGATTTACAAATATTTTCTTCTACTTTGTAAATGGACATTTCATATCTTTTTTTCTCGTGGCACAGTTCAAAATTTTGAAATTTTAATGAAGTCCATTTTATTTTATTTTTTTAGTAAATATGTTTTTTAGCATCATATCTTAAGATCTCATCACCTGCCTAATCCAATGTCACAAAACTTTACAGCTCTGTTTTTTTCTAAGAGCTTTATAGTTTTTACACTTATATTTATGTATATGAAGCATGTAGAAATATCTTTGCAGATGATACATGTAGGAGTCTAGCTCTAGTCATATATACACATACATCTAGTTGTCCCAGCACCATTTTTTGAAAAGATATTAATTGCCTTGACACCAATGTTGAGAATTAATTGCTATAAACTTAAGAGTTTATTTAATTTTGGCTTGTCAATTATATTTCATTGATCTCTGTCTAGTCTTATGCCAGTAAGTGCCACATTGTCTTAGTTACTGTCATTTGTATGTTTTTAAATTGGGAAGTATGAATCATTCAAATTTTTCCCATTTTCAAGATTGTTCCAGCTATTTTTTCATTTTCATATGAATTTCCATATGAATATCTACTAAAACGTCAACTGAGATTTTGGTAGGGAATATGTTAAATTTCTAAATAAGGTTTGAGAATTGGTATCTTAACTATATTCTTTTTCATCCAAAAAACATGATGTTTTTTCATTTATTTGGGTCCTTTTAAATTTATTTAAACAATATTTTGTAGTTTTCATGGTACAAATCTTGTCTTCTTTTGTTAATTGTATTCCTTAATATTTTATACTTTTGAATACATTGTAAATATAATTGTTTTCTCAGCTTCCTTTTTGGATTATCCGTTGCTTGCTCATAGAAATAAAATTGATTTTTATGTTTTGATCTTTTATCTTACAGTGATGCTGCACTCATTTGTTAGTTTTAACAGTTTTTTTTATGGATTCATTAACATTTTCTGTGTGTAAGATCATGACCTGAATATAAATATCTACATATAAAGACAATTTCATCCTCCTTTCCAATTTGTAGTCTTTTTATAGTTTGCTTTTTTAGAAAATCTAATTGCTCTGACTAGAAATTCTAGTATAATATTGCATAGAAATGGTGAGAGTAGACAACCTTGTCTTTTTCCTGGTATTAGTATTAATATATGGGTCAGCAGTGCTTATTTCTTAGCATGTCTCATAATTTTTGTTGAAAAACAGACATTTAAATAATATAATTTGACAAATCTGAAAGTCACATTTCTTCCCTCCCTCTAAAGTTTGTTATATTTTTGCTGTTTTTTATTTAGTGAATTTTCTATTAATTCTATAAAATCTGTATTGTTTTTCATATGTGGCCACTCTAGTCTCTAATTAACTTAAGTCAATAAATTATTGGACAAAGATTTTATTAAATGTCTTGAACCAACAAATCTCCCTGTCTTTGTGCACATGTTGAAGCACATCTTCAACACTCTGGCTGTTCACAACTCTGCTTTAGTCTTCACTTCCTAATTGCACAGAACCTAAATGTTACTCAGTGATGGCACCTATGGCCTTCTTCCATGCATATGTGGAGCACTAGGCATGCACACAGTCCTATGTGTGTCTGGTCTTCTAGATTTCCAGGAATATCTCAGGAGTGTTTAAAGTCCACTGTGAATACCTCAATCCCCAGCTTTCTTTTAAAGTTTTTTTGGTCATCCTTTTGTTTATCTCAACTTTTATTATCACTTCAGGCAGTTCTTATGCTTAATAAATGCAACTTGTATTTTTAAAAAATGTACTGGAGAAATAGCTGTTCTCACTGAGCAAGTTTTGAGTCAGGTCATATAGGTTAAATAATGACAATTTTCTGAGAACTGAACTCTTTTCGGAGCTTCTAATTTCTTCTGTACACTTATTGCTGAGAGACTGCTAGTTTTCAGAGATACTGTGATTGGGAGGCTGTTGGTTTTCAAGGTGACCATGAAGCTGGGAGTAGGAGAATGGGAATAAGATGTGTTAAAGTATCTGAAAGTTTGCTGTTCTTATTGAGTTTCAGCCACTTTTTTTGAATAAACGTTCTTCTCATTGTTTTAAAACTTTTGTTAATTTCTGGAGTTTTGAAAAGCTAATTTTGACAAATTTTTCAATGTTCTTGTTGCTTTTTTGGATGATCAGGATTTTAGAAATTCTTACTTCACCGTATCAGAACTGCTTCTCTCCCAATATAGTTTTTAACATAGTATTTTCTAATTTTCATTCAGCATTTGCTTCCTTTTGACTTTTATCTTCCTCCTTTTGGGATTTATGTGAGATTGAGTCTTTTTGTGTAAAATAATTGATATGAGAGAAGTAGTGTGCATGGAACTAATATTGAGAGACTAAAACTCTGGGAAGAGCTGAAGGTAAAATGAACATGGTTTTGAAGATAGTCTTGAATTGTTGGATATCCTAATGAAGGAGGTAAGTTTTAAACAGACCTTTTGAAATACAGCCTTGAAAATCCTCACTTATTTCTTTTGCTCATTGTACCAAGCATTCACAGTAGTGTAGAAGTTGCAATAGAGACTTGTCAACGTAGAGAACATGTTGAAGAACAAAAGATATTCACAAAATCTCACTGAAAGCTTTTCTCTTTATTTATGACTTGATTCTGTGTCTTGTTACCTTCCAGGCTTTAACATTGTCACAAGGTCAGTAAAAACTACTGAGATCTGAAAGGCAAATTGTCTTACGGATGCCATGGGATTGCTAAAGGGCCCTGTCGTTAATGAAAAAGAAAGAATCTGCTAGTCATTGAACTTCCATGACAGAGAAAATCTTAGGCCTCTGCTGGTCACTAACCATGTGATCCTGGAACAATTGCTTGCATTTTCCTGGAACTAATTTTTCGTATTAGCTCAATGACTATGTGGCTAAGTCTCCAGAATTTTTTTATCATACTACTTTTATTTAATCATTAAATTTTTGTTATAGCAGTGGTATATATCAATGGGAAATAAAAACAACCATTAGATGTTCTGATAACCATGGGATTATTCTGTAAATATGTTATTCTGTTAAAATAATAGAATAACATACTTAATGACCTTTGTTAGAGATGGTAAGGAAGGCTTTATTCTGGACCATCACAATAAATATAGAGAACATTGCAAAGGGATTTTACAGTTGAAGCAAGAGACTGGGATCAACTCTGATGAGCAAGTGGGAATTTATAGCCATGGAAAAGGATAAGGGTCAAGGCATGAAAATTACTAAGAAGAAACATGAAGAATAAGAGTGGGTTCTGGCTAACCTGATCTAACATGAATTTTTTGTTGAAGACAACTCAAGATAATCAGACTTTACCTATGAGATGTGGAGAATGAGGAACTTGATTAGATCTTGAGGATGGGAGTTCTGGTTAAATTGATTTAGTAGGGTTCTTGCTAAAACCAGATTATACAAGAAAGTTCCCAAATAGGTCTTGCAGAAGATGTACCTGACTGAAATTTGGTTAAATAAAGAACTTCTGTGACAAGTTATACTATAAGCAGTACTGATGCATGGGGCACCCAAGGCAAAGAAATTAGATCTTCAATATCATTGGCCTTTGCTTCCCATCATTCCATGAAAGTTATTTTCAGCATTATATTTCTGATCTGATTATTGTGTTGCATTATTTGTTTCACAGGACCATTCTTCTCTCTGAACTATTTTTTGTCTCTTGATACTGGTCTTTATTGAAAATCCTTTAACATTTGGCAACATGCAATTTGGAGATTGTTCAGCCTCTATCCTGAGTTCCTTTTCCCATTTTCATCTCTGTTACAGGTTCTCTATCTTGTCTTCAGGCTCACATAGTTTTCCAATCAAGTTCACATGTTCTTGTGACTTAAATTTCCAGTTGTGTTGGTAATTTTCATATATCTACATCCAGCTCTTACAACCCAGTTGGCTGCTTTGCAGGGCTTCAGATTCAACCCGTGTTAGACAGAACTTTTATTTCTCCAACTTCCATCTATCCTTGCCTGCATCTGTCTTGTCTTAGCACTTCACTGTTCTCTCAGTCACCCAGCCAGAAATATGCAGATTGTCCAGACTCCTTCTTCTCCCTTATCCATATTAATTCAAACATTAATCTTAATCATCAGTTTTACTTCTGAATGTTCCTTAAATCAATATCATTTTATCTACTATCTTCTGCAAGTGTGATCCATTTAAAACATAAATATGACCATATTACACCCCTGGTGAAAATTACTAACAACTGATGAAATATATGTATTCAAGGCTCCCAAGTTAGCTTCAGGTATTCTATTTTCACTACTGGCCTTCTGATCTGATGAACAACTATGTATATCTGACAAAAGCACTATTTATGGAGAGGTTTTAGTGCTGTGAGCTATATGATGATGGATAAAAGAGAAAAGTTTTCTTAAAAATATCACATTTGAGTTTAAATCTATAAGATTAATAGAATTTAATTAAGCAAAGTATAAAAAGTGATATGCAGAGCTGGGTGGCATTCTGAGTAAAAAGAACAACATATTAAAAGATTCCATGGTAGAAGAAAGTTTGACTTTTTTAAAAATCATGGGAAGACTGGTGTGTCTAGAATTAAAAAGCAAGGAAATGAATGCCATGAGAGAAAGTTGTTTAAAGACTCAGAAGCTTATTATCATTTTAATATTTCAGTCTAGGAAAAGTGAAGACACCACACAACAATTGAATTTCAACCCAGTTCTTCTGGTCCAAAATGAAAACGATGCAATAATATCCTGACTGTCATATTGCAACTTATATGTATTCTCATATTATGTCATTTATGTGGACAATATGTTAAATGCAATCCTTATAAGAGCATTAGATACATCGATTACACAAAAGGAAAGAGAAAAATAATCACGATTTAAGTGCTTAGAAAAATAATGGGTTTTGGTAATAAACTCATATGTACAAATAAAAATAATTAATAAATGTAATGCACCTGAATAGCCAACTGATTCAGACCTTCACAACAACGTTATAATTTAGAAAAATTGTTGAATTTACATTTAGGATACTCTTCAAAGTGAAGAGCCTATTTGTGACTCATTACAGTAAGATCTCCAGTCAGGGCTGAAGACAGTAGGACAAAGTCTCCCAAACTACATATATTTTCATAAAAATGTCAGCAGAATATAAGCTTCAGTAATAAGTCTGGGTTCATATCCTACTATAAGTAGAAAACAGCCAGTTTCACATTTCGTGCAAACACT
Organism: Macroglossus sobrinus; assembly: GCA_004027375.1. NCBI lineage: Eukaryota > Metazoa > Chordata > Mammalia > Chiroptera > Pteropodidae > Macroglossus > Macroglossus sobrinus. The sequence continues at coordinate 6,553 of PVKZ01001473.1, read as the reverse complement.
TTCAATCACCTTTTATGGCCATGTAATTGCTGTGTTTGGCAATTAAAAAATTAAAGTATGTATATTTCAACAACAATCCATAAGTTTTGGCATCAAGGTTATTTGTTGTGCCATATTTCATTCAGGGCTGAGCCAAGAAAGGTAGCTGTGGTTTAAAGGTCATGAAAAGCTGCATCTCCTCAAGCTGCACTTTAAAGATATTACTGAAAATATATTCTTTTTGAATAGCTATTTGGATAATTAGATATGTCCAATCAGTAGGAGAAAACTAGAAAAACAATCATTAGATGAGAAAATGCTAACATTTAAAATGCACTGGTGTCAGAAAGAAAGAAAATGATTTTATTTTCAAAGCAACTGGAGTTTGGGGAGAAGTGCTGAAAAATCAATTTATTTTCAAAGGAATGGGCTAGACTGATTATGCATTTGTTAGTTCCATTGGCACTGTTTGGATATAATGTAGATGCATTGATTTTCATGCATATGTGATATGTCTTTTTCTTATACAGAAAATATGTTGTTCACAAAAAAGAAATGAGTTTTTGGGGGGGTTTAAAGTAATAAATTCAACTTTCCATCTTCATCTTTTAAAATTATTTTTCTTCTGAGTTTAATAAATTATTTGTAATTTATTATGAGGAATATTTGCTCAAGAAAATTAATTTCAGCAGACGGTCAGACCTCAAACCCCTCATTTTATAGCTTCACCTTTAGAGGCAGTTTTGGAAATGGAAGAAAGGAAAAAGAGAAGCAACTGAACAGACAGGGTTTTCCTTTAATAGATGGTCAGGAGAGACCATTAAAATTTATGATTTAACAGAGCAGGGGAAGTGTTTTGTGCCAGTCTCAGCCTATCAATAGCCAATGTGTCTGGACAAGCCCTTGTGGGTTCTTATTATGATTGCAAAGCACTCTTCAGCAATAACCATCAGGTAACTTTGAAAAGATACAGATTTATTACTCACAAGACTTTGAAATTACACAACATACCCAGGGGTACACAGTGAGGTCACAAATAGAGAGAGAGAAAAAGTGCATGGGCCTGGAGTTCTGCTTTTATTTGGGTCAAGGATTGAGCATAGGGGTTTGAAGGTTCACTCTTTACTGGTGAATTTAAAATATACGAGCAGGAATTTAAAGTGCAAAAAAGAAAAAAAACAAACAAACAAGTAGACCAAATAGTCAGTTATCAAAATCAACCAAGTTGTCTAAAACAAAGGGACTCAGTGTGGGGAAGAGACTGACCCATCTATAGTCCTGTGACTAGCAATGTGTGTTTTAGCCTTTGAAGTGGATGCCTCTTTGAAATGAATGCCTTGGCAATTAAAGCTTAAGTCAGGTGCTTTATTACAAAAAGAAAAACAACAATAGCAAATGTCAGGAAGTTTTTTTGGTTCCTTCCATATTCTGTTTTGAGGTGCTCCAATAAAACTCCTCCCTTTTCTACTCATCCCCAGATCTCCATGCGTCCTGAATTGTATCCCCAACCCTAAGAACACTTGACCTGTCTTGCAAGATTCTCCTCTTTGGGAACCTGAAGCTGGCTGGCTTGGTTAGTCAGTTCCAGCTTTGCCTGTGTGGCAGAGTTGCCCTGGAAATTCGTTTAAAATGAAGATCGATGGCAATGTTCAAAATCTAACAAATTAGAATATAACAGAAACCGGGTTGAAGAGGAAGTGTCAAGCGGGTCTCAAAGACTGCTTTTTGAAAACCTCTGGTTGATTATGGTATAATTTGCTTCCAGATTCCAGGATTTCAGTGCGCTGATGAGATGAAAAAAGAGTCCTTAAAATAAATTTACCGTTGCTAAAATTTTTTATAGCTTTTATAGCATTTTAGTCCATTTTAATGGTTATGTAGAAGGCCCTTAAGAGGTGGGATCAATTATTGTAATTTGATTCAGTTTTAAGATTTTTTTGTGTTGTGTTGATTTACCCTCTGCTCAAACATTACATGTATATGTAAATTTGAAGGTAACAAAGACTTTGTAGAGATTCTTATATATTAAGAAATACTTTTGATAGGTTACCATTCAGAGAGTCTCAAAGGTCCTGGACATCTCTAGTGATGCGGGAAGTTTCTTCCTTTGCTATGTCCTGCAGTTGAGAATATAGGGGCTTGTGGACTTGCACATTTATGACCGAAGACAGTTTGGGCTGGCTACAATTGCTAACAGCTATTGAATAATTTACAGTGTGCAAAGACCTTTCTCATATACCTTTTGTAATTTTGCATTCACAGTAAATCCGTAAGGTGAAATTCCTTTGTATTCCTATTTTTAAAATGTCAAAATTTTTTTTAAATACTACTTTAATATCAAGCTGACTGTATCAAAATTTGCCTACTTGAGATAGAAATGCTCTGTGTGATGTAATATACATCAGTGGAAAAATAAATCTGGGCTATTCCTTTCAATGTACATGGATTAATAAAATTGAGTTTTGAAAGCTGACAGTTCTTACATGCCACTCATGTGTAAAGCTTAGGGAAAAAAAAACAAACAAAGATTGGAGTCTGGAGTTTGCAAAGGTAGACCTGCAAGTGAGAAAGGGGTAGAAAATGTGTTTTCTCAGCAATCACTTTATTTGTAGCTTCACCTTATTTGCAAATGATATAATTACCTGTGTAAAAATTCCCAAAGAATCTACAAAAAACTCCTAGAACTATTAAGTGGCTACAGTTAAGTCACAGAATACAAGATCAATAAAAAATAATAATATTTCTTTTACGTCTGTACTAACAATTAACATGGGGAAACCAAAATTAAAAACACAATGCCATTTACAGTTATTCCAATGAATGTGAAACACCTTGGTATGTACTCTTAACAAAACATGTGTATAATTGTATACTGAAAATAACAAAATACAGCTGATAAAAAATCAAAGAAGATTTAAATAAATGGAGAGACATAACATGTTTATGGATTGGGAGACTCAACATAGGAAAGATGTCAATTCTCTTTAAATTGATCTGTATGTTAATCTAATTTCTATCAAAATCACAGGAAGATTTTTTTTATAATCAGATACAAGCTTATCCTAAAGTTGATATAAAAAGGTGAAAACCCAAATAGCTCAAAAGCATTTTGTGAAAGAATAATAAAGTAGAAGAAATCACTCTACCTAATATTAAGACCTACCATAAAGCTACAATGACTAAAAGTGTGGTGTTGGTGGAGAGAAAAACATAGATCAATGGAACAGAATAGAAACCAGAAATAGGTCCCACATAAATAAACCAAAATAATTTTTGACAAAGATGCAAAAGTAACTCAATAGAGAAAGAACAGCCTTTTCAGAAGATGGTGCTGAAACAATGGGCCATGAAAAAAGAACCTTAAATTCAATATCCTACTATATAAAAAAGTAATTGAAAACAGATCATGGCCTTAATTATAAAATGTAATACAATGTAACACTTAGGTAAAACATAGAAGAAAATCTTCAGTATCTAGGTTTAAAAAGAGTTCTTAGACTTGACACCTAACACAAAATCCATAAAGCAAAATTGCTAAATTGAAAAACATCAAATTAAAACTTGCTCTGTGAAAGAAAATGATAAGAGGTTGAAAATATAAGCCATAGACTGGAGGAAAATATTTGCAAGTGGCATATCTGACAAAAAGACTAGTATAGGATATATAATATAAGTTTCAAGCTAAATAGTAAAAATACAAACAATCCAATTAGAAAATAGAATACACGAACAGACATTGTACCTAAGAGGATATACAGATGATAAATAAACAGATGATAAATGAAGTGTTCAACCTCTTAAGCCATAGAAAAAGTGTATACTAAAACCACAATGAGATATCACTGCACACATATCTGAATGGTGAAAGTGACAAAACAGTGACAATTCCAAATGCTAAAGAGGATATGGGTGAGAATGCAAGTGGCATAGCCATCCTGGAATAATTTGGTAGTTTCTTATGTAAATAAACATACAACTGCCACATGATCAAGCAATTACACTCTTGGTCATTTATCCACAAGAAATTAAACTATTTCCACACAGAAGCCTACTCACAAACATTCACAGTAGCTTTACTTAACATATCTCTAAACAAGAAATAACCAAGTTGTCCGTAACAAATAAATAGTTACATAAGCAATTGTACATCCATACCATAGACCACTCAGCAATTAAAAAAAAAAAAAAAAAGAGCTATGATACATGCAGCAACCTGAATAAGTCTCCAGGGAATTTTGATGTGTGAACAAAGCTAATCCCAAAAGTTTATATGCTGTATTATTCCATTGATAAAAAATTTTTAAATTACAAAATTATAGAAAATGAGAACAGATTAGTAGTGGCCAGGGGTTAAGCACACCAGCAGAGTAAGGATGCAAGAATACTTATTTTAAAAAAACATCAGAGGTCCTATGGTAATGGACTTGTTCTTGATCTTGGCTGTAACAGTGCCAATGTCCTGGTTGTAGTATATGAATGTAGTTTTGCAAGGCATTGCTATTGGAGAAAACTGGGGAAGGGCTAAACAAGATGTTTCTGTATCATTTCTCACAGTTCTAAGTTTATTTATCTCAAAATAAAATTTCAAAAACAAAAAGAAAGAAGAGTTGATTCCATGTGATCATCTCATCAACTTTTAGTCATTTCCTACCGTAGCTAAGCTTTTCTAAAACTCTCAGTTCCCTTTTGTAATAATAATAACGATAATAATATTTTATAATTTATTGAAGTATGCTATGAGCCCGGCTGTTATGGCACATTATTCCTAAACATCACAACAAGTCTGATAGGCAACGCTAAGCCACGTGCCCAAGGTCACTGAGCTGGTACATACCACATTGGCGATGAGCTCCAGTCTGAAACCTATGACCTGATCTTTCCAGGTCAGTCTGACCTCAGAACTAGCACAGATGTGAAGCTGTTGCCCTCCTGTCAGACCACTCACCCTCTCTTGGGCATCAACCATTGGTGCATTAGGAAGACACTGGTGTGACTTTCAAGGTAGATGAAATAAAACATTCCGCATGTCAGGCTAGAGAGTCTGCCTAGTTTGGAAAGTACAAGATAAATTTCAGCAGGCTACAGTTTGTTTGAGGACGCTGGGAATAATCTAATCTGCTATTTCAAATATAATTTAGATTTAAGAGATGTTTTACTATTCTATTTCTAGAGTGCCTGAGGATCCAGCTGAGTGTATTACACATCACATTAGATTAAGGTCAATTAACAACATTATGAAAGATTTTTTCCCCTTCATAATGAGATGGAGCTGCAAATCTGTGATTAAAATTCTATATGTTCGTATAGAAGAACGGAGGGATTTTAGACAAGCTCCAATTATGATTATGGCTATGGCATGGGGTCCAGTGGGTCATGCCATGTCAAAACTCCTTGAACTTTCTAATTAGCATTTATGACATAGCTTTGTGGTTGGAATCCAACTGGCAGAGATGATTGTTATGCTAAGTGGCTTGCATTTGTATTTTGGATTTAAATGTGTTGGAAGCAGCAGAGTTCATGGGGAAGAAATGCCTTCTCACAGTGTTGTTCATGGTATACATGTATTCCTGTCTGGGTGAGACAGAAAGTACCTCAGGGGTGAGCTTGAGTGTGGGAGGTGATAGAAACAAGGAATTAGGGAGCTTATGTCATCAAAAAGGATGAGCACCTAGTGTGATGTTGGGCAGATCTGGGTGTAAATATTTGTTTTAACACTCATAAACTATGTGAATTTGGACAAGTCACTTAATCTTTTTGAACCTCTCCTTCTCATCTGGGTGGAGGTGGTGAGACTTTGTTTCTTCTCAGATTCTCCTGCAGATGAAGTGAGATGAAATATCTAAAGTAGTTTGCACATAGTCTGGGCTTAATAAATGACAGACATTATAAGAACAAAATGTTACAATTTCAGCATTAAAAGGAACAGCAATTGTTACCTATCTCATCTACTCCTCCTCTTACTCAGGAGGAAAGTGGGGGTGATTTTTTTTGTCAGGTAGCTGTTACTCATTATGATCTATTGAAAATGTTATGTAAAATCAAATCTTTCAGAGAATATTGGCTAAATACAGATTATAGTAAAATGGACAATAGTCACTAATTTCAAGGTCTGAGAGTTAATCAAATCACATAGGATATACAGATTGAAACAATCTCATGAAGTATACACAGTCATCTAGATACCCTAACATACTTGTAAGGTGTTGGTAAGCACAGGTGCTGCAGGAAGCGAGCTCTCTGAGCCTCAGTTCCACTGCTTACAAGTGCGATGAATGATTCCTGCATTCCAGAAATGAGAGGATTGAGGGAGATGAGGTATTTTATATATATCGATATTAGAGGGCCAGTCAGAGTCGACCACTGTCCTGCCCAAAAGTGTGTGGCCATAGGAGTGATGAAGAGCGAGCTCATGGCATGAGCGATCTCCTGGCTGCACTGGGTTCATCTGTAGGAAGTCTCTTTTTGTGCCTGGAGTGTATGTTGTAAAAGACCGCTTCTGTCCTCTTCATTCAGAACACACTTCACCTGTGCTTCCCACAAATTTGGATTGCTTTCAGCTCATCTTGGTCTGGGC